>CM070913.1:5224679-5239679 GCA_036417435.1 Inia geoffrensis
TGACCAATAGAATAGGACGTTTCCAGGCACAGTGACATTAACAAGGTGAGGAATGCTGGTCTGTCCCCTCCATTGGAAATGAGACCAACTCGACACCAGTGTGAAATGCCTCTGGCTTTGTGGGACCTGCAGTCCCAAGACAATGGTGGGCGTGTCACGGACAGGGGAGATTTCATTCTCTCCGTCATTGAAGGAGCAATAGTGACAAGTCCCATTCCTCCACAGGCTCTTAGAACTGCGGTATAATACTGTTGGTTGAGCAGAGTTCAGAACAAAATCTAACTTCTTAGTGCATATAATAAAACTGCATTTTTAGAGCCATATCAGGCAACCACCTCTGTTCATCCAACACAAACGTCCCCAGACCCAAAGAACCTTATTCTATTTTACTGTGTCTTTTACTCCCTCAGACCATTTTCTAAAAGTCTTTACAAGGACACAAGTAAATATGAGCGTGTACAGGAGAAAAAAGAACTGGCACAAGGTCAACCCCTTCCTCAAAGAAGCACCTCAAATTGCATTTTCTATTTGTGTTGCCTCACAGATACATTAATATTGAATATAAAATAAAGCATATGATGATATTATTCAATTACTTTTAATATGACTACATTAAGGGTTAACTTTTCATAGTCTTGCATTTATTTTTCATCACTTTTCTGTTAATTTTTTTCACCACTTGAGATGACTTCCAACCCCCCTAGAGAGACAGGCATGCAACGAAGTTAGGTGTGCTCCTTAGGCCCTGAGTGACAGAGCAATTTCTAGAAAACTTTAGCAGAGAAGTGTTTTAGGATAAGAGGAGGAGATGGCCGGCAGGAGACCATTTCACCCGTCCACCGTCAGCGAGGGTGACGGGCCCAGGAGGACGGGCTCCTTTGCTTGACTCACAGGAGGTCCTGCAGCCTTGTTCGGGACTGCTCTTCCCCCAGCTGCCCGGCTCGGTGAAAGATGGATCCACAATTCAGAAAGTTCTGGGGCACTGCCCAGTCTCCAAAGCAAAACATTCAAAAAAAACCACAAGGACAAAAACGAAAAAGGAGGACGATGCAGGCTGGCAGCCCAGGCAACCCGGTGATAAAGCATGTGTTTCCAGAGGTGAACTGCTCTGTGTGGCTGTGTGTGGTTTCCTGGTGAAGGCTTAATGTTCACTTGTTAATCCCTTTAGGAATAAGGTTGTGAGACTCTGAGACAGAGATCTGCAGTAGCTGTAGATGATATTTCTGTGCTCATTTATTTATTCACTCGGCAAACATTCACTGACCAGCGACCATGTGCCTGGTTTAGCCTCGACGTTTTCACGTCTGATTTAACCTTCACCCGCATCAGGGCTTCTAGGAGTTACCTGGTTGGTGACAGTCACAGGTCCTGTGTGTAGGAAGCTCTGATCCCACTGCAGGTTTTCTGATTCCAAAGATCCATTGTTCTTTCAATAGAAGATGGTTCTCCCCTAAAACACTTGTACATTTCAAAATTTAAAGTTCAGGGGCAGTAAAAGGAAAAAGATATGTAAAATCTTACTGCTTTCCAAGTGAAGTTTTATGTTTTCTTTCTGTTTCTTGTCTGGAATCATCTGTTAAGTACGTGTTAGGGTAACATTCATCTTATCCCAGGGCGAAAACTATGAACTGTCCAAAAAATATAGTTGTCTTCTGTTAACTTCTCATGAGATAAACATGATTATGTGAAATTAAAAGCACTTGATGCCTAAAAAGCATTACAAAGTAAATTGGAAATGATCTCCCTAAGAAGAGCAAACTTTGCAAGAAACTCCCGATTTCATAATGGTCTTGTATTTATCGCTGAACTCAGGAGACACAGGACAAGCCTTAAATACAAGCATAATTAGGGCTTTCATTTATATCAGCCAGCATTGAAAAGGCTGTTGAGGGCATCTTCCTCTAGGACTGATTAAGTAAAAATTACGAAGGGAGGAAATTTCATGTTTTAGTATACATGTCAGTTATGCTCTAGATGTCAAGAAATAAAGCTAACAGAAATCCATATCTTCCAGCCTGAACCTGGAGGTTGTCAACTTCTGTCTTTATCTTATCGTGAAGGAAGATCACAGAACAGCTGACACTCCTGGTCTTGATATCAAAGATGACAATTTGAACATGAAGGGATATAATTGCAGGTGTAACATACAAAATCTGGCTATGTTTCATGAACCTCTACTGGGCCGCAGACATCACACCTATTTTCTGGACTCTGTGTCTAGCCGAAGGCCAGAGTAAGAGCGCTTCGCGAACAAGAATCAGTCTTGTTAGTGGTCATATGCTCATTTTGATCTCTGGGATTATAAGGCAATCCTGCCCTGAGACGTAACACCTTATTTGGATTTTGCTATAAGATAAGCCTTAAACATAAAGCATATTTGCAGCCAAGTGCAGACTAGGGGGTGAATGGTACAAGACGACAAGCAGGCTCTGTTAAGAATGATGGGCTACATGGCACGGCCTCGTGGAAGAGCCAGGCTGAATGGAGCCTTGGAGATGCACCACGTCCATTTCACAGATGGGGAAACAGAGGGTGGAGAGGTTGCCAGGACGCCGTCTTCACCCAGCCAGTCTGCAGCGAGCTCCTTCTTCCAAGCCCAGGACTACTCACCGAGAACCCTTGGTTTCATCCATAATACTATTATTCTGATTAGAAATGTAAAAATAAAAAGGAAAAAGGAAATAAAACACAGACTAATCTAAAATGTTTTTGCCGAGAACGTGACGGGCCGTGTCTCATCACCAAGTTCATTACAACTGTTGTGATTTACACGGCACGTAGCCCTTCCTCAGACGACATGTTCCTGCAGGCAGGACTTTTCAACAGAATTTACCTTCGAAATTCAGGAAATTCATGATGATAGAATGCGCGCTTGTCTTCTGAATCTAAGTATTTTGAGCAAAAGTGGACGTGAATGGAGAAGGATATTCTTGTTCTTGTGTGTTTAACGTACTGGGTGAGTGTCAATGTCAATAGAAAACAGAAGTTATTGGAAGCATGGAGTTAAATTATGTATTTTATGTAAAGAAAAGGGAGTTAAACAGAGAGTTAAATATAAGTACACGTCGCACGCCATAGAACATTTCCTAATCCCCGTGTTTTGGAAACGTTGCTCCTGGGTGTGGGCAGCACAGGAAGGATGCCGCTAGGGTCAGCCTTCCCGTCTGGCTTTGCTCCTGGTTTCCGTGCTTAGCACCTCATGTCCCTTGGGAACCACGTGAGCTGGGAGTCACTGAAGCATGGACAAAAAAAGCCATTCAAGGTGTTTTCTGAAATAGACTCATCTTTCTGGCCTCCTTAGTGCTGGGTCTTTGGACGTTATTGCATCTTGGGGTCACAGGACATCAGAACTGGACAGCCCCACCTGGATCAATGAGTTCTTTCTCATTTTGGAGATGATTCTGAGGTCCAGGTGGCTATGCCAGCCGCCGAATTTCACACTGTACCACAGAAACAGGCAGAGGGTTTCTAACCTGCCGAGGTCAGGAAGGGCTGCTCAGTGAAAACGTCATGTTCCTTTAGATACGTGTGTAGTGGAATATAGGATCCAAGGACGTAACAAACAGAGTTTAAAGTATTTTCATAGATAAAAGCAGTCCTGGAGGAGGCTGTTGAGTTTCAAGAGGTAAATAGGCCTTGGGTCACCAGCACCCACAAGTCGGACTGGAGATTAACAGGAGGATTCAAGGTGGGCCTTCGATCTAAGTTTTGAGGAGCAGATGAACGAGGTATCGTCACAAGCGGAAGACAAGTTCATAACTTGAGTGCTTTAACTGTACGTCAATTGTTTACACGTTAAGTCAATAAAAATAGAAATGGTATTATTGTTATACTAAATAATAGTAAAAATCCCTTGCAGTGTGCACCCACTGAGACGGCCACTTATATTTATTTTCTCATTTAATCCTTTCTTTATAGATAAGAAGATTGAAGTTTATTACATTTGTACTTGATATTCACAGTTACTTGGAAACTGACATTTATATTTCATTTTTAAATCCTATATTTTTTTCTCTCTTTTTTTTTTTTTTTTTTTTTTTTTTTGTGGTACGCGGGCCTCTCACTGTTGTGGCCTCTCCCGCCGCAGGGCACAAGCTCCAGACGCGCAGGCTCAGCGGCCATGGCTCACGGGCCCAGCCGCTCCACGGCATGTGGGATCCTCCCAGACCGGGGCACGAACCCGTGTCCCCTGCATCGACATGCGGACCCCCAACCACTGTGCCACCAGGGAAGCCCTCTCTCTCTTTCTTTAAATTGAAGTCTAGTTGATTTACAATGTTGTGTTAGTTTCACGTGTACAGCAAAGTGATCCAGTTATACATACATATATATCTATTCTTTTTCAGACTCTTTTCACTTACAGATCATTACAAGATATTGAGTAGAGTTCCCTGTGCTATACAGTAGGTCCTTGTTGTTTATCTATTTTATACATAGTAGTGTGTATCTGTTAATCCCAAACTCCTAATTTATCCCCCCCTTCCCCTTTGGAAACCATAAGTTTGTTTTCCACGTCCTTGAGTCTGTTTCTATTTAGTAAAGAAGTTCACTTGTACCAGTTTTTTAGATTTCACATGTAAGCAATTTCGTATGCTATTTTTCTTGCTCTGTCTGACTGACTTCACTTAGTATGATCATCTCCAGGTCCATCTGTGTTGCTGCAAACGGCTCATTTCATTCTTTTTCATGGCTGAGTAGTACTCCACTGTATACATGGACCACACCTTATGAGTTTACTGCTACCCACACAAGACAGCACTGGTTTTCAGAAGTCTCCAGTTAGATCAGAGACTCAGCACTGTCGAGGTCATCAGGGCTCCTCAATGTGTGTGCACTGGGACCACCACGTGGCGTGGTGTCCAGAGCAAAGCACTCGTCAGAGGTGCCCTGGCAGCAAGCCCCTCATCGGTGTTGTAACCGGTGGCTCTCTCGGTTCCATATGTATACCTTCCTCTGGTGATACATCTGCCTCCTCGGGGATGATTGCACAGTCTTTGTACAAAACTTTTTTTTTTCTGTGTGAGCAGATACAGGCCTCAGGACTGCATTTGCGTTGCAATGTACTTCCTGCTACAATACAAACCATTCTGCACTGGGTTCAGTGTCCTCCTGACAACAGCCACTGTGGGGCTCCAGGAGAGCTGCCCCAAAACACCCCCTCACACACCGGCCTTCCCAAGTCACGCTGAGGATCTGGAATCCCCAGTACTTCTGTCCTTTACTACAAAGGTGCCAGCTCTGCAGAAACCCTAACCTCTTGGCATTTGCCAACGCCTTAGCATATGCCAACGTGTTTATTCTGTAGGATCTTGAGATCCGCACCTCCCAGACCTCACCACGTTACAAGTAGGTTAAGAAGACAAGACTGGGGCTTCCCTGGTGGTGCAGTGGTTAAGAATCCGCCTGCCAAGGCAGGGGACACAGGTTCAAGCCCTGGTCCGGGAAGATCCCACATGCCATGGAGTAAATGAGCCCGTGCGCCACAACTACTGATCCTGCGCTCTAGAGCCTGCATGCCACAACTACTGAGCCCATGAGCCACAACTACTGAAGCCTGCATGCCTAGACCCCGTGCTCCACAACAAGAGAAGCCACCGCAATAAGAAGCCCATGCACCACAATCAAGAGTAACCCCCGCTCGCCACAACTAGAGAAAACCCACATGCAGCAACAAAGACCCAATGCAGCCAAAAATAAATGAATAAAATTTAAAAAAAAAGAAGACAAGACTGACACTCACAAATTTACAACAATCTGTAAATAGGAGTGACATGTTGCAGGCAGGTAGCAACTGTGCAGAGAACTGTGTCTGCAAGTATGGGGCTCATAACAATTTAACCCTTTTGGAAAATTCAGCTTTGGGGAAAGTCCAAAGCTGGGGGCTTTCCTGATGACATGGGAGAGATTAGGCGAGGTTCTAAAATAAGGATGTAAAACAATAAAAAAAAGTCTGTTTAGGTGAACAGTTGTTTAACTTGCAAACAAAATGCACCTTTATTGGATAGACGCTCTGCCCACACCATGGTTTCCTCCCTCCCATCTTGGAACGTCTTTGAACATTCAGGAAAAGGGTCAAGGGCTGAGATTCATCTATGAACTTTAGAAATCCCCAGTTTGGTTTCTTCATTTATTTCAACCAATATTAAGGAAGCACACATTTCCCAGAACTGCCCAAGCACCAGGCTCTTCCTGGACCTGCACAGGGAAGGGCAGATCCGGGCAGAACCTCTCACCAGAATGACACCAAGGCACATGCTCCACAGGAACAGAGGGCTAACCCATCTCTCTCTCTTTGTGACCTTGGTCCCTCGTGTTTCCCACAACATCTTTTCATCGGTCCAGGGTGACCCTTGACGGCTTCCTCCATCACTACTGCTCTTCAAACCAATTCTCAAGAAATAGTTTGGTCTCAGTAATTTCAGCCCTGTCTCCTTGAAGTAAATACCTATATTTTCCAAAGACACCTATAGATACTTAGGGTTCCAGAGTAGTCTTCCTCATGGGTCACACGCCACTCATCAGGCTGAATCTGGTCTTGGAGATTCACAAGCGAGAATGAACTAATGCACAGAGTCTATTCGTAAGCATCCCATTTTTACCAGCAGGTATTTTACTCACCCATATGGACAGGATGCTATCTTGGAGGCTGGATGGACACCATCAAACAGATGCCGCCTGCTCACCAAAACCATCATCAAAGATGCTTAGATGCAAAGGGATGGTGAGGAAGACGTTTACCTCACATGCAAATGCATTCAGATTCCCTTCCATCTAATGCGCCTGGAACATAACCAGATCACTTAGAAGAGTGAGCTCTTTGTCTTCCTTCAGAAAGAGGAATCAGTGCTACTACGTCCTGCATTCATCTGTCTCTCCCATTGGCTGCACAGAGACTGGTATTCTCTGGAAGAGTTTCCATAGAAAATTTGAACAAATTCACCAAAACACTCGTATTCTCACTTCTCCGTTGAAGCGCCACCATTCCACAGCGTTTGAAGTTAATCATTTTAGTCCCCCCAAGT
Organism: Inia geoffrensis; assembly: GCA_036417435.1. NCBI lineage: Eukaryota > Metazoa > Chordata > Mammalia > Artiodactyla > Iniidae > Inia > Inia geoffrensis. Next base: position 5,231,702 of record CM070913.1, read on the forward strand.
CTGCACCACACATGGTTCTCAAAGCTCGAGTCACATGCAGACCTGACAGAAGCTCGGGCCAGTTTCCACCCTCACGGCGCGCAGCGGGTGTGGCTCAGAGAGGTGGGTCACACTGGGGGTCCCAGGGGCCAGGCCATGACAGTCAAGACAGCTCTCCTGAGGCTGTCTGATCCCGAGGGCAAAATGAGAGGGCCGGCTGGTAAGCAGGAGCTCTGAGCCCTCAGGACCCAGCCCTGCTCCCCGGGATCTTGGCAAGAGTCGGTTCTAAACAGAAATTCACATACTTGGAGACCTCCTTTGTCTTTCTGGAGCTGTACACTCTGCTTTGTTGACCATTGTTGTATACCTGCTCATTCTAAAAAATGAGAGGTCATCCCTCCTCTCTTCTGAGCTGTCCTAATGTCACCCCAGCAAAGCAGTAGGAATTCTCCTCAGAGCCCAGGAAACGCACCCAGAGACCAAGGCCGATCAGTCCAGACCCTCACGTACGATACACGTAAGTAACGGAGGATCAGTGGGTCTATGAAGAAAATTAGTAGGATAAGAGAGGAACGGAGCGTGGGCACACAGACGCACACAAAAAATATACAGAGCGAATGAGCGAAACAAATTTAAAAAATTAAAATAGTTTAATTTGTATTCTGACAGCAAGTTAAGAAGACTTCATATCCATCAAACACCAGCAAGTTTTCACAAAAAAGAAGCCCTCAGATATCTTGGACCTTGATAGTTATGGTGATTTTGCTTTCTTCTTTATGATTTCTGGTATTTTACAAATTCTGCTGTATACAAGCAGCCCTTTCCTATCAGAAAACGGTATATATTTTATTACATTGAATAATACGCCAAAACAGAAACTCCTGGGTTTGGTAAAACTTCAGAGAGCGACAAGGTCTGCAGGTAACAGAATTTATCCAAGTTTTTTACATTTTACACGTGCTCATATGGGCCATATAACTTGCTTACAATCGTTAGGACATTTTGCTAATTCAGGGCAGTGTATTTGTTTCCTAGGGCTGCCGGAAGAAAGGAGTACAAACTGGGTGTCCTGAACCGCAGAATGTATTTTCCCAGAGCTCTGAAGGCTGCAATTCTCAGTTCAAGTGTCAGCAGGATGTATTCCCTCTGAGGCTGTGGGGCGTCTGTTCCAGCCTCTCTCCCTGGATTAGCCTCTTCAAGCCGTCTTCCCTCTGTACCTGTCTGTCTCTATCCACATTTCCCCTTCTAATAAGGACACTAGTCATCCTGATTGGGGCCACCCCAGTGACCTCATTTTAACTTGATTACCTCTGTAAAGACCTTATCTCAAAATGAGGTCACATTCTACAGTATTGGGAGCCAGACCTCCAACATACCTTTCTGGAGGAACACAGTTCAACCCAAAGCAGGCATATGGAAACTTTCATAGACATTTCCAGCAAGTAAGAGTAGTTATTATGAAATACCAGCTCAATAATTAGCTACATGACATATTTTAGTTCTATTTCTTTCTGTTTTTCTCCATTCCTAACGCTAAAGTGTTGTTAGCGTTATTTCCCCAGTGTAGCCATTATAACGCAGTGGTTGGAGATTCACCCTAAGCATGTCTTTGTGGCTGGTGTGAGGAGAGAAGGACATTTACCAAAGATAGGCACCTAAGAAGAGAAATATTTACAGTGTGTTAAGGCATCGGCTGTTTCAGGATTCATCAAAGAACAGTTGGGAATGATTTATTGTGGACACAATTTAATTTTGTACACCAAAAAGCACATTAGGACTTTTGCAGACGGTTTCTCAGGTACTAAGGAATCAGTGATTTTTATTGATTTATCCACTAGATAAAGAGGATTGTTACTGCAAAACTCCACAGCACCAAGAACTCCAAGGACAAGAGGAGAAGCACGGAGAATTAATGATGGATAGCTGTTGAGACAAATATGAACATTTCCCTGAATCTTCAGTATTTGGTCACATTTCTTTAAAGTTGTCTTATAACATCTCAGACACACACTGGCTTACATTATTTTGTCTATACAGCATGTAGTTCATTTATGGAACTGTTCTCTCTGTTCCAACCATGAGGTTCTCTTGTGGGCAGGGGCTCATACCAACCTTCTCCACAGAAAAGAGAAGACCGCATAATTGGGCAAATTTTCATTTTGATTCCATCACACTCCAGCCCCAACCCAAAAAAAAGGCAGAAGGCGGAAATACTCCACACTCTGCATCTAACCACCTGCCCTCTACTTGTGAGTGTTCTGCAGCTTGGTCACCTGAGCAGATACAACGGCCCTTCTTGCCAAGCTCGTTTGATTTGGGTCCCCCTCCTAAAATTAGTTTCACTCTAAGACAATTTCTTTCCATGAACCCTTTTTGGTGTGCTCTACTCTAGCATAGCCAAAAGTAACACAAATTCTTACTTGACTCATAACGACAACCCATCAGGAAAAGGATGTAAGTTTTCTAAAGAAAGAAAGTTCCAAGTGTTCCCTGACCATAAGCTTTTTCCTCATTTTCCAAAGAGCCTTGGAAAAAAGTCCTTTGCCCAGTGGGTGATTTAGGTAGATTTGTTCTACCACGACATAACTAATTAGATAGTAAATAGTAGATCAGCTGAGCAAAACCATCATCCTTCATAAAACATTGATGAAATTCCAATGAATTTGGTTTATCTGAATGCATGGTCACGTGGCCTCTGTGTGTGGGAAGCTGCCTCTCTCAGGGGATGCTAGGCTGTGGTCCTCTGCCTTCGTCCCCCCTCATTTTCTCCTTAAGAACATGGCAGGGCTACAACACACAACACACCCACTACCGCACGGGTAAAATGCTGATGGAACGTGGGATGTAGGTACGAGCTTAGAGATCTGGGGTTTGCCATCGACCAAGTCTTAGAAGCACCCCATATCCTAAATTATCACACTCCGAGTTGTCTTAGATTGATGGCTGGTTCTCCTGGAGGATCCTGATGCAACTGTGACCTAAGCGAGGACTCAGGATATAGCTGTGCCCCTTGGCCCCTGTGAACCATTGTTTTCTGCCCCCGTAACAGTAATTTCAGCCACGTAAACAATGAAGTCAGATGTGTCCAGGGTGCATTTGCATAGACTTACCTTTGCTTCATAAACAATAAAACACAATGCTTTGTCGGTGCCAAGGGTGAGACCCAGAGATACATCTGGTCAGTGTCTACTTATAATAACCTGCTATTTGAACATGAATCCTGTTAACATACTTCACTGGCCCAAATAATTCTCAAGGAAAAACTGAAAGTTAACATTAAAAGACAGTACTGAAGGCCCTAAAGCAGCATCTCCAGGACTAGTCCTGGATAAAGACAGTTAATTATGCTCACTGATATTTATTACCTGAAAGTGTCTAAATAAAATGTAGCTCTTAAACTATTATCCAAGTAAGCCCAGTGATTTTAACTGGTTCTTTTTACTCTGTATTGATAATCTGTAAAGAAAAACATACATAAGCACAATTTCTCAAAACACAAACCAATACCAACAGACATAATTTCTAAATGTAAAGAACACCCTGAAAACTAATGATGAACTCATTTTCTCAGCCAGTGTGACCTTAGCGAGAAGATAGCTTTTAAAGAGCATTCACTAATGACAGTACAAAACTTTGGAGTTTTTTGTTTTTGGTGGTTTTTTTTAATGAAAATGAAATGCTTTGTCCACTAAAGAATCAACAGGAACATCCTTTTACGCACTTGCATAAAAAATTAACCTTAACAAATAAAACCAAGCCGCAAATTGTTTAGCGTTGCTTATCTCTTTGATTACTGTATATTTATTAAGATGTGAATTACTACTTGAAATAAAAGGGTTCCTGAGATCCAAACAGGATTAAAAACGAATGCTTTTATAGAGAGACAATGAAGAAAAAAACCGAAAAATGAATGTTTACTTTTAATGTTTTACTTTGCTGTTTTCCTTAAAAGAAAATCTATATAAATTTATATTGTTTGCACTCTGCTGGTCTCTGATAGTTGGAAAACAGCTGTTCTATCGCATTGGTCTTTGAATAGCTGGATGGCAAAAGGCTCAATAATCTGTCGCAGCCCAGGTTAAGTGATGGAATTCATTTAAATGCCCCAGAAGTAATCATCCACAAAGAGTACATTATTTCTCTTTTATGAATTTTCAAACCTAATACTGATGGGTGGCATGCAATTAAACCTGATCAATATGTAATTTAGGTAGGCTGACATGTTTTCAAATTCTCAGAATATAGATTCTTTCAATATTGCAAGAGCTCAGTGAAATACTTAGCTGTTATCAAATAGGCAGTTGGTACAGTACAAAAAAAAAAATAATAAGTTTAGGCAGAAGATATACAGAGAAGTAATTAGACTTGGAGACTCTAAGTTTTGAACAGAAACCATAACTGGGAAATTAAGAATGTGCTTGATCCTGGCTGCTCTGACTTTCTCTCTGTCTCTCTTCCAAACAGGAGACTAGAAAGAGAAGAGAGACCTGCAGGATTTTCCCAAATACCACCTGTGTAATTTTCATGTGCCAATACTTCCAAAGGCATTCTAAATACTAATTAAAAGATTGTGAAAGCTGTATTATAATGGGAAACAATTCCATACACGTTATTCACAAAGCTTTATTTTACCCAGAATCAAACTGAGACCAAAAAAAAAAGAAAGAAAGAAAGGGCCCAGGGAGGGGGGATTACCATAATGACCCTTTGTGTTAAGCTAATAAACACGGGGTAGGACACTGGCTTGTGACCTTCGGGGTGAAGGGTGCCTCTCGCTAGGATTACTAATTAGCCTGCTGTCATCGGCACAATAAGAATTACACTTGAGTTCCTATGATTTGACAGGATTCCATTTTAAATTTCATGCCTGAGGTCTTGAAGTGCTCTTTCACCCTTTACATTTGCATATCCTATGCGACCAGGCAGAGACACACAGGCCTGTAGGTTGTGAAGCTGGTGAGAGAAAGACACACTTTGGCCACCCTGCGGGGGGGCCCCCCAGTTTGTCCACACATGTGCTCAGAGTCCTGTTTTCACACCCACTTTTCCTCTTACCCTCTCTGTCTATCCTCTGGTGTCCTGGTGTCCTCTGGACTTCAACCGATTTGTCCAACGTTTATTTCATGCTAAGAAGTCTCTTACTCTTCTTTGCAAATGTGATGGGTTTAAAGGAGGTACCCCCAGCCTGGGGGATAACCCCCCCTCCCTTCGTTTCTTGCTCCTTTTAGGACCCGTCCACCTCCCGCCCACTGTGTGTGAGGGCATCTCACCAGTTCATTCCACTGCAAAGAGGGCATCTCACCAGTTCATTCCACTGCAAAGAGGGCATCTCACCAGTTCATTCCACTGCAAAGAGGGCATCTCACCAGTTCATTCCACTGCAAAGAGGGCATCTCACCAGTTCATTCCACTGCAAAGAGGGCATCTCACCAGTTCATTCCACTGCAAAGAGGGCATCTCACCAGTTCATTCCACTGCAAAGCTGGGCATCTCACCAGTTCATTCCACTGCAAAGAGGGCATCTCACCAGTTCATCCCACTGCAAAGCTGGGCAGTCAGAGGGCTTCTTCCCCACCACCGGAAGCCAAGTGGCTCTGACTGGAAACAAGCAGGAGGGTGTAGGTGACCTTCATCACGTGACTGTCCTGACTCTCTCCCCTGCAGGAGTCACATGGCCCAGCCCTGGCCTTGGGCAACATTAACAAAGATCAGGTCACTTGGGCTGGGCACCGCTGGATAACAGTCCAGAAATATGCCATCAGGTGGGATGGTGTCTGTAGCACCAGTAAATAAGTGGCTCCTTTCCGGAAGTGCCGGGAAACGGGCTTGGATGTGTGTGTCCTTTGGCACGTTTGAAAGGTGTCTTGAAAAGCTAAGATTCTCTTTCTGAAATTTTTAAATCGATTTTTACTGCTGTGAAAAAGTAAAGGCAATAATATGAGTTACCCTGTACCTACCAAACACATTTAATTAAAATTCCACTTTGACACTGGACGAGGGAGTTCGTACTGGGACACTCTAGGTGACATTAGCCATTATCAAACATAAACTTTGCATATTCACTCCGGTTATGTTTTTGTATTATTGTTCAGTAAAATGTTACAGGTACATTTAAATGACGTTCCCCCTTGATATCCCACACCCTCTGCCCAGAGATAATAATTACTCTGAAGTTGGGGACATCCTTATCTAGTAAGGACATTACGATGGCTTTTGCTTTGTTGACCGGAAAGCTGGCAGAGGGAGGTCATGGAAACAGCAGGAGAGGCAAGCGGGGCTGCGTGTGGGACCAGCCAGAGGCAGGCGGGAGGAGGCGTCTTCATCTTCCTCCAGCAGAGTCCAGAAGATCATCAGGGACATTAGTAATAAAAGAGAAAAAACCTCTAAAGCACGGGACTTGAAGGACAGTTCCAGAAGCACTTTTGGCCTTGCCGGGGGTGTGGGCGTTGAGAAGTTGCTGCAGGATTTCACGGGGACGGGACAGCCGCCCGTCGGGACACAGACTTGACGGTCTCGCTCAGACACCAGGGTCAGACTCGCACAGCTGAGCTCTGCCGTCCAGGGCTGGACAAACGACTCATTCGAGAGTGTCGCCTTCTGAAGGCACAGGCTCGGGGAGATCTCAGGAAGGGAACACGATATAGGGCACCGGCACAGTGATGCAGCTTTGTTTTCCCACACACACATCTCTGAGCGCCCACGTGAACATCGTGTGGGACGTAAGAGCATCATTTCAAACGCCACACCTTTTCAGTGGCTGGTTCCTTTCTGTAACATTCCTCGTAGAGACAATCTTGTGTGCTGTTACTAACACATTCATCAACAATCCATTCTAACGAAATCGGAGATTTCTATCAACGTGTCAGAGTTATTGAAACATGTAGGTGTATGTCAACATGGAAAAGTTAAAAGAAAAAAAATCACTTCAGTTCCTAAAAATATTCCCATCTGAGCTCAAAAGACTGTATATGCAGAAGCCAGCAAATACTTTGTAAAGCTCTGGTTTCCACCTCCTATTTCATCCACGTGAACTCCAGGGCAAGAAATTAAGAAGAGCAAAGTCACAACTTCCCAAGTATGTGAGTAAACAAAGAGGCCTTTGTGATTCATCCCCACAACCTCCAATAAGTCTTTTTTTTTTTTCTCAAACTGCTAACGTTTTATCTTGACTGTGTCATTTAGAAGTGCCTGAAGTGATGTGAAAGCCCAGGCTCTCTCTGAGCTATTTGCTGGTCACTGGGACAGAAATGACAAAGGATTCTGTCCATTGGTTTTTCAATACATGCTCAATAGTAGTAGGAAATTGATGGTGTGTCTGTGGCACCACATTGAAGAAACTTATGATGCGGACAATAACACTTTCAATAAAAGGGCTTTTGATTTTCTGTGTGTCAAGCTGTTTTAATATTAGGGCATTTCTAGGTCAATGAAGGGTTAATGTAGCATTGTAAATCATATCTAAACAAGAGCCCTAAGCTTCTCCTACGGAGAACGCAGTCTGTGTAGGTCGCAAAGAGCATCAACAAAAATCACAAAGTGGTGGCTAGCTGAAGCGATGCTCGCCCACATTTATGTCACAGCCCCCAAACAGACACGGACACGGCACACTAAAGAGCATGAATAATAGGTGCATCAAAAAATAATGATTCTCTGTTAGGTCAATGGCAGTGAAAGGGTGTGGCCTGCTGCGGGCTGGGTCCCAAAACTTGAAGGGCATCTGGATTTGTTTGGATGGAAATTCAGAGCAGATGTGAATGTTGCCGTGAGCTGTGCGATGCTCCTCTTGAAAGCCATCTTCTTGTGTCATTTACAACCCCTCCCCTCCCCCCCACACCCCCCCCTCCCCGTTCACGTGGCTTCTATTCCTGCACCTCTGCGACAGAATTTCAACAATTGCATGGGGCGGTTAATCTCTGGGTAGGAATAAATAATGACCGCTCCAACCAGCTTATACCCTACGTGTAACACTGCAGCCAAGCTCAATAAGCCACATTGATTG
>CM070913.1:5244679-5349679 GCA_036417435.1 Inia geoffrensis
CCCTGGGAATGAATTCAGAAAATAAAAACTTCAGCTTGTGATGGTAAGTATGATTTAGCAAATTGCCTCTGAATAGTGTGAAAGAGCTCTTCTTTCCCCAAATCACACAATTTGGTTCTTGACCATAAACACTTGATGTGTTTGACTGACTGGTAAAAACGAATGTGGTATTTAGTTAGTATTTTCATTATAAGACGTCATTAAGGTTGGCATCTTTATTTCATAAAAGGGACATTTTAATAATAAAATTCCAAGGTACATTTAAAATAATCATTTAATAATAAAATATTAATTATTGAAAATAATTAATATTTTAATGATAAAAATTAAATAATGAAAACAAAAACAAAGATGTTACGAAATGTAAATATGGAGGAAAGCTTTCCAGATAAAATAATTACAAGCACTAAATAAAAAATACTCATACGTTAAAATTACACGAGGTGTATTATTACAAAAACTAATTTTCAGTGTATTCTGCATAACATATATCGTTCACAAGTGAAGGAAGTGGGTAAGAATTTACACAGAGAGGAGAGAGAAGAGGCAGTGATATAACTGCCTGAGATTTCTCAGGACAGGACAGAGGCTTCAACCTCAGCCTGTGACACTCAAAAGCCTTCACAATTAATCAGGACAACCCACCACCTCCACATAATGAAAAAAAATTATAAATAATCTCCTGGGGGGGGGGAATGAGCAGTTTCAGTAATAAGAAGAAAATAGTAATAAAAAAATATATAATTTGCACTAGATCAAAATCGTGAAGTTGTCTCAAACTCAGGTATAAAATGGAAAATAAGCAATTTTCTAAAAGACTGTATTTTAAACGTATCAAAGGACTATTTTAAAGTCTGGGGCCATTTGAAATGTAGACTCTGTTTGGATTCTAGAATCAAAAACTTTTGCTTGGGCTTCCCTGGTGGCACAGTGGTTGAGAGTTCGCCTGCCGATGCAGGGGACACAGGTTCGTGCCCCGGTCCGGGAAGATCCCACATGCCGCGGAGCGGCTGGGCCCGTGAGCCATGGCCGCTGAGCCTGCGCGTCCGGAGCCTGTGCTCCGCAACGGGAGAGGCCACAACAGTGAGAGGCCCACGTACCGGAAAAAAAAAAAAAAAAAAAAAAACAAGGAAATCATGTGCTTTCATTGTAAGAGAGTGGTTACTCTACTTCAATTTAAAAAAGAAAGAAAGAAACACAGAGATGACACCTTAAACAACCGAATATGGAAATGGGCAAAGGGCCCCCAAGAGCAGCCCTAAGGAGCCTCTTGGCCAGTGTGCCTGGTGAGGAGGGGTCCTTACGAAACAGAGACTCATGTGGCGGGAACCCGTAAAGGAAGAGGGGGAGGGAGTGGGGAGGAGAGGCCGTGCCTTGCACTCCATCTGGTGACTTTTAATGAGCACCTATTTCCTGCTATATTGTGGGAGTTTCCTGACAAGTTCAAACCGATGTTGAGCCCATGGTGTAGCCCATTGCTGTCTGGCAGTGAAGAGCTGACATCAGCAGGTGCAGGGGATCTGGATGACATGTGCCGTGCCCATGTCACAGGGAGCAGGCTCTGGGGTGTGGCTGGGAGTCCTGAGTCAGGGACGCCTTCCCTGCAGACGTGACTTGGGAGCACAGAGCTGAAAAAGGCAGGGGGACACGGGGCCCAGCCAGAGGAGCAGCATCCCTGGCTGGGGAGCATAGCACCTGAAGGAGGGAAGATGGTGGGGGCAGAAGCCAGGCTGTGTGGTTGAGGCAGCACGCGCAGAGGGCTAGGGGAGCCGGGGACCCCAGGGAGCGTGCCCAGCAGACGGGCCGCCACCCACCCCGGGAGGTAGAGATGGCCAAGGAGCCGCCTGCGCCCTGGCCCCGTAGTACCCTGTTCCCACACGGACAGCAGAGTCTCCATGAAACCCCACTGCACAGCCCTGTGCTGCCACACTTCTTTATCTGCAGGTAGAAGCAATAAATTGGTCAGGATGAAGGAAGCTGAGCATGGCAGTGTGGAACGGCGCGAGGTGAAAGTGACCAAGGTGACGTTCAGCCCTGCCAGTCCTGGGCACACCCTTAAATATTCAAGACTTGGACCAGCGAGGACGTCCTAACTTCATAATACAGACCTTTTGCATACATCAGGCGTAACCCAAAGTGCACACACTAACCAAATTCAGGAAAGCACTGTCTGTCCCTCAGCAGAGGATCAAAATTATATGCCTTCACAATAGTTAAGTATTAACTAGGTTTTATAGATGCAGAAGTCCTCCCAAATCACCATCACTCACACTTCCAGGATCCTGTGGTCGTGGTGGGCATCCTCCCCAGCGTCATCCTCGCAGGGAAGCGTGAAGGATCTCACAATGCTTTTCTCTAGAAACCTTTCCCAGGAATGTTGAGTCGGCAGGTGGAGAAGGCTTGGCCACCTTCCCTCCTCTGTCTCCCGCTGGGTTTCCCTCTTGACTTTGGAATTTTCACCTGGGGATACGTCACTGGGCTGTGTTTGTCACCATGATCTGCTTCTGGGCTCTGGAATCACATGTTAATTTGTTTATCAGGACTCCGGAGGTACTCTTCAGTGTTATTTTCTTTTACCTGAAAAGGGACACCCATTATTTCTAAATATCAAAAAAGGAAATCACGCATAAAATTAAAATAATTTTTCCAACGCCAGCTAAGTGAGGTTTCTTTCACACGAAATTTGGGGAATACGTGTGAGACAATGAGTCATTTTCCATACTTGCAGATCAGGCTGTTCATTTATAATAATTCATCATCCCAAATCCCCCCACAGTTTGCTAGGAAATGTGTTACAGTGACAAATAGATCCTACTGAGTTCGAGTTGTTATTTGGTAGTAAGAGCCTCTACATAAGTGGTATTTTCAGAATTTTCTGGGCGACTCCGGCATGACGTCCTGTCTTTATAGATTGCCCGCTTTTGCAGTTTCTCGGTTATATGCACAGACGTAGTGTGCCTTTGCTGTAATTATGCTTACTTAAAACACAGAAATGAAAACATCCTATGATATTTTCTGAGAGGTATTTTCCACAAAATTTTCTGGTTTGTTTTGCCAATTTGTGGATCAGCTCATCCATTTCTGATGATGTGATCTCACAAACAGGTGATAAAACATTCTCTAACTCCTTCCCCTCCCCCCAAAATAAAACAACAAAGAAAATAACTCCCATACCATGACATGGCCTATGCAAGAAACTAAGGGTGTGGACAAGCTCACACCCACGGCTGTGGCTTTCCTGGTGTAAATACCAATCTGATCAGAATATCGTATATTATCGGATTTCTAATTTTCTGTGAAAAGACCAGGCTATGTCGAGCAGCCTTTAGCAAGCTGTCACAGATGAGACCAATGAGCACATCCCGACTTCACACACGGTTGCCAAGGATACGCTGCCAAGGGACCAGGGTCAGGAGTCAAACTGACCAATATTGAGTAAATTGCATTGGTTCGAATGATTCCCCCTGAGCTAGTCATGATATGGCACATAGTTAGGTCTATAGACAGAGAAATACTCCACGGGAAGATCAGCAGAGAGCTGCCTTGGCGACTGGTACCTGTGTATGGGCTTGTGTGGTTTGTGTGTGTGTGTGTGTGTGTGTGTGAGACATACAAATACGTACACAGAGGCTAACAGGACAGAATAAGTCTATAAAACAACAGCAAGGGTTTGTATCTGTCTCCACATCTTTTTAGCTGAAACTAAATCAGCACTATTGCACCAAGCTGTGCAAAAGAGACTCCATACACGTGTTACTGAAAAAAAATGCTTTGCTGTATTTTTTCTTTTTTGATTTTTACCACCACACTATCATGTTTTTGCCTCAAAGCACAGCATGATTTTCAGAGTATAAGAAAACTGGAGAAAAATTATATATATATATATATATATATAATGTACATACATACATAAAATCTTCAGGGTTATTTCATGTAATAGCCTTTACAAACTGTCTCAAATATATGACATTTAAAAAGTGAGTTATCAGGGACTGCCCTGGTGGTTCATTGGTTAAGACTCCATGCTTCCAATGCAGGGGGCCCAGGTTCTATCCCTGGTCAGTAAACTAAGACCACATGCCATGTGGCGCAGCCAAAAAGATATTTTTTAATGTGAAATTTTGAAAAAAAAGTGGATTATCAGATTTCAGAAGGAACATAAGGCTTAGAAATGAAAGATTAAGGGGTTCAGTGGTAGTCTTCTTTAAAAACATTCTTCTCACCATTGAAATTTATACTTTTCCAAAAGCAATCAATGCTTCCATCCCCACTGTAGCCTTTCCATTGTTAAGTTGGCTCCGGTTCTCCAGGACTTAACTTCCTTTCTTCTCTTTCCTCCATCATCACAGGGTCTTTTCACATCGATGGTCATGGTTCCATTATAACTTAGGAATTAAAAATCACACATTTGAATAACTAACAGTTAACAAAAAAAAAAAAAAAGAATGTGGAATGGCAAGAGATGGAAAGCATGCTGTGCTGGTCCTATAACTCAGAGGAAGATGGATGAAAACGAGCTCCCCAAAGTTTCCCAGCCTGGACCAAGTCCACCAGGACCCCTGTGCTCACCCGGACCCTTCCTTACAGGGCTGGCCACCAACATAAAAGCTACGCTTAATCTTCCCACCTAACACCTGTTACCGTGAGTACATCGCCAAACTCAAGTGGAAAGAAGAGGCTGCTATTGATAATTTCCCAATAAATTGACTTTGCTTTTCTTTAGGTTAAAAGCAACATGGTTAAAAATTTAGGATTCTACTAACTTTAATTCCAAGTTGAGCAAAGAGGTCATGGAAAACAGACCAAATAGAAGTAAAAGGTAAATTCTGATGGGTCTCTTCTCTTCCCATTTAAATGCCATTTAAGAAAACTTGAAAATACTATAAAAAAGCAGATAGATAATCTCAAAGAAAATGGGCTTCCTCCTCTTTAACCATCCTTTCTCACGAATGTGGGTTCTCCTGAAATGACTTGAATCACATTTTCTGTACCTTGTTAACACTTACACCTGTGGCTTAAAGAACGTTCTCTCCTGTCTTTATTATGACATACATGTGGGGTGTGTTTGCGTATGAATAAAAATAGGCAGCATGACAGAACATTCCACACTATTTTGATATGTATCTGAGTGGCTCATACTACACAGTTTATTTCTTTAAAAATTTCTCTGTTCCCATTTTTTAAGTTGGAAAGCTGTCAAAATTGGCTGCTTTAAAAAAAAAGAGGGGAGTGTGGATATTTATATTTTAATGAATCGGGTGTAATACTCTTTCTAAATCTGAAGAAAAGAAACAAACATGGCCAGGGCATTTCTAGATAGATGGTTGAGAAAAGAATCATTGTAAGTCTGAAGTAGTGTACCTTTATAAAAATGCTGAGTTTTGTCTCCGTTCAACTGGGATACTGACCAGAGGAAGGCTGGAGACAAGATAATTAAGTTTCCCTTACTAATTTAGTTCTTTGTAGCATCTCCCGGCAATCTTTTTTAAGTGCCTACCCCCCAGTTGTGTCACCTTTTATGTTGGACTGTCTGCCAAGGTGAGAGATGCTATCCTGGGAATCCTCAGTGAAGGGCCCCTTCCCCTGCCTCCTGAAAGGGTGCTGCTGAGATATGTTTTATTTCACACATGTCCTACAGTCTACACTAATTACACTGTGATTTCAGGATTGGTTTCCATAGAGCAGTGATTTATGAAGAAGATGCTAGAGAAAGTCTATAGTAAATAATAGAAAGGAAAATTAATAAATCACAGTTCTTTTCACATGGAGAGAGAAAATCCTTTTTAAGGTGAACTATTTAAAACACAATGAGCTCCTTCACGCCTTGGCAACAGGAAATACTGTCTTAGAGCGGCAGTGAGCTCACTCGTCACTCGAGACTGAAGCTGACAAGAGAGTGTGCAGCCTGCACTGGCTCCCCCACAAGATCCTGCAGCTTCCGTCCTGCTCACCTTGCTTCCACAGACCCTGCCCCCATGTGCGCCCTCTTGCTTGCAAAGATGAGCTTCCTGCAGTGGACCTTGACATTTCATATCGAAGAATACCCAGGAGCAAGAGAGAGTGGGGACTGAAGGATGCCTTGGACGCACCGTTTCGGAAATGAAGGCATCTACTAGTATTTTTTAAAGTCTTTGGGGAAAATATCTTGTAGGTAAATCTTGTGACCCTGGAAATGCTTTACTCCGATGACCTTCTCTCTTGGGCTTCTGCACCACCTGGTCATTCCCTGTTGCTGCTACGGCCTCCCCCGGGAGTTACCTTTTCTTCGTCTGCACCTTCTTGGTGAGTGGTATCACCCAGCCTTGGGCTCTGACCCAGATCTACAGCCCAGCAAGCCCAGATCAGTGTTGCCAGCCCTGACCTTGTCCTCAGAGGGAAAGGAAACAAAAATGGTTCAGCGTTTTTGTTGAGGAGGTGATGGCACCTTGCACGCCTTTCTTGGGGCTGCGTCCCCCTCATCTACTCCTCAGCAGCCCCAACTTCTCACACCCCCGGAAGCCCTTCTCCAAGGGCCATTACATTCCTGTCTCTATCTTACACCTTGGTCTAAGTCACTGGCCATTTCCAGACTTCCTGAGCTTTCTCAAAAAAAGAAAAAATGATAGAGATGGGAAGATTAGGAATGTGCAATGTAGATTTAGTATTTCAGTGGTCCTTACTGCCTGCAAGACAACTCCATCTGGATAGCCGTCTAAAGGCTGAGGCTCTGAAACACGTCCCAAACAAATTTTAATTTCTACTAAACAAACCATCATAGAAAAACAAAACTTTTCTCTGTAAAATATTTATCATATTATGATAATGAAAATTACAAATAAAATCTCCAAGAATAAATAGCTAAAAATTATAGTAAACACATATTATGGAATATTATGAGATTTTATATATATACATATATGTATGATTTAAATTTCTACAAAGAAATTTTATTTATACAACACAAGTTTATTCAATCCCTTCTAGGTTTCAACTGTTGTGTTAGTTCCTACACAGAAAATTATGTCTGCCACCAACAATTATACAATATTTAATAATGAATGTATTAGAAACGGTAAAACCAGTGGTTATTTCTTAGAAGCTATCATTATGCTTTATGGTCACTTTTAAATCCTTGTTTCTGTTTTGTTATAAATTGCAGATCATTTAAAATGAAACCAAAAAAAAAATCTGAAACTCATGTGTACCTCCCTCAAAAGCATTCCTAATCCGATTCTCTTCCCCTCTTTATTACTGGTTAATGGCTTATCAATAAGAATACTGAGTCTGTCTCCTTTCCCTTCATTGAAATTTGCTTCTAAGTGGTCCCTGAATTACGTCTGCTCCTTTTTGAAAGCTCCCTAGCTGCCCTAAGCATCACCTAGACCTGCATCTCTGTACAATTGCAGTCCCTCCTCAACCAGTTCTCCTGTTTCCAACCCCCCTCGCCTCAAGTCCACCCGTTACATCACTGCTACATAATCCTTCCACGTGGAGGAATGCCACCCATCCTCTGCGTGGGAACCCTGGGGCTTCTTTCTTGTCTACAGAATGTAGTTTACAGGCCTCCCAGGACCTCCGAACAACTCCCCACTTCTCTGCATTACCCTACTTGTATTTCTTTAGCGCCCGCAGCTCGAGTGGTTTCCTCTGACGTCTGTCAACAGCCCACGACTCTCTTGTCGTCTAAAAGTTCACTCTCCCCATCAAGTCACCCATAACCTTTCACATGAGGGTGAGTCAGCTTCGTTTCTACCTCCGTCGCTAGGGACGCCATCACCGCAGCTCAGGAACAAGCGCGCGCGCCGCGTCTCTTTGATTAGTTGTCAGCTCGTAAGGTTTGTGCTCCTGCTCTAGCTTCACGTCACGGGTGTCCTAGGATGGACCCAGGGGTGGTTATCAGTGACGGGTGTCTTTCTTCTCCCTCTTCAGACCCCCACCCTCGCTTGCCCACCCACCTTGTGCCCGCAGAGGCTGCCTGCATGGGCTCCATCCAAGGTGCCACTGGTTCTCCAGCGGGGGTAAGCAGATGGAGACCCCAGGAGCGGGGGTGTCCCTCAGCTCCCTTCTCGGGGGAAGCAAGGCAGCTGAACCCACCACTGAAAACCACGGCCCCTGCAGAGGGAGCATCTCCCCGCTACTCTCCACGCGGGTCTCAGGAGCACTTCCTTTACTTGACTCCTAGTCCTAGAAGCTCTCCCTGCACCCCTCCTGTAAACCTGGCCTCCAAGCAGCATCCCGGGCCCTTCCCACCAGCCCATTCCTGTGAGTGGCCCCAAACTGTCCTAATTGATGAGCCACGTGTTTCCAGCAGGAACCACAACTTATAAAGTTCCGGCACATTCTAAGAGGTGGTCCATTCTGCTGGTCGGGGAGGGGCGTGGTGGACGGTGGGTGAGGGGTATAAGGAAGGATTCGGAGGGCAGGGCATTGGCAGTCACGCTTCAGATGGGTATTTTTAGAAGGTGTCATCATCACTTTAATTGAAAGACTCTGGATTGCCGGGGTGTCATGTATATCGATATTCAAATATAAAGGCAAGAATTCCAGTCTTCCATAGATCAATAGTAATTATTTTAGGATAGTCGGACACATTGATTTATCCGCATCTCTGACCCCTTCCACTAACACAAGCGAGCAGGCGCTGGGTGCTGGCTTCTCGCAACGCACAGGGCCTTTCTTTACGAGCTTGGTGCGGTCCAGCCGCGGCCGGTGCCTGACCGCTTGCCCTCAGCCTCTGTTCGTTGAGGTGTAGGGCTTGATCTCCTCACTGTTACTCATGGCCACCCTGGTGAACACAGGAGGGAGGATGTAGGCACGACAGTTTATTTAATTGAACAGAATTCATAACATAGGACACAGAGCCGCCTACTCTGTTATCTGTTCATGTATAAAAATCTGTTGCCACTTAAAATAATTGTTCAGGAGTCTTCCAGAACTGTGAGACTAACACTTAGTGGGAGCTTTGAAGGAGGGACAGAGACGTCTGTGTATGTGGCTGTCACAATGGTAGAACTGGGTTCATGTAACCCGAAGAGGAAGCCATTTGCTTCATAAAAGTTGAATTCATTGAGCATAATTTATTCCATATTGATAGAGATCAGTGTCCAATAAAAGACAGATGCAGACTCAGCAAGGAGAGCCTGTTTGGAAGGATTACTGCCAGGGGAGTGAAGGGACGATGCCCATGGAGGCGGCTGTGGCAGAGGTCCCCGCCTCTGCGACTGTTCTGACCATGAGGTCTCCTAGCATCTTAAGGGTTAGTTGAAGGGTCTTCTCATCCAGGGAGGACAGAGAAGGCTGGGGACCCGGGCGTGGCGAGGGTAGATGTGCAGGAGTGGCTGGAGGGCAAAAGGAGCCCCGAGACTGTTTTGTCCAGAGGCCAGTCCATCCTCAGGAGGGGCCGTTGGCTGGCTCAGGGTCTGGGGGAGGGCTTGATAAATCAGTGGGGGCCAGTGGTTCAGTGTATCATTGATGAGGCACAGAATGGGACTTCAGAGGGCCTGTAATTAACCCACTCATTCAAACCTAAGGCAAAATTTTGTTGTCCTTTCTGTCAACTATGAGAGCTGATATTTTCAGAATAGATAATGGAGAAATATAATAAGATGCCCTTTTTTCTTAAAATTATTTAGGTTGTAATCCAGTTAGAGAAAAAGAATGTCTTTGAGAGGCTCCAACTCATTTTGAGACACTAACTTTGGGATCCGGCAGATTTTGCATTTCTGCCAAACCTGAGGAGCCGTGTGGCCGTGGCTGGGTGGCTTCCCTTCGTGCGTCTATTTCCTCATCTGTAAAATGGGAATAATTATAGCCACTGTCCCAGAGAGCCGCTGGAAAGCTGAAATGAGGTTGTTTCTGAAAAACATTGTCACAGTGTCTGGTTTACACGTAGAAGTGTTCAATAAGCGGAAACTCTCCCCATGACTAATAACAGCAATGGTAATAAAATTGCAGTGTTCCTTCCACCACCCCCCTGCAAAGACAAGAAAGCACAACATTTAAATATTAACTAAATAACATAAATATACTACTACACAGCTAAATAAAATAGAATACAAATATGATATCATCAGTACAAGGTAAGTCCCTCGAAAGATCTAGACCTTTTCTTTCTTAGGGTCATGCTTTGAGATTGAATGGTTATAACTGTTAAAAGCACACAAATCCCTCAGGTCACATATCTTCTTGCTACATGTTCTCCCAGGACAGTATTTTCAAGAATATGTTGAAACCAAAGCAAAACAAAGGGAACCATAAATAAAAATAATACAGCATAAGGTTTTTCCATATAATATCAGTTTCTAACTTTAGTGAGGAAACACCACATTCAGGTTGAAAAGCCAGTCAGTTACACTTCTCTTCCTATTGCCAGTAGAAATGAAACACTGGAAACGGTAGAAAACTCAAGACACAAAGGCGTTTTCCTCGTTAGACGTGCCCTGGCTCTTCTGTACAGTGCAGCACTACCCCTGTAACTGTATCCTTATTACAGGAGGTGATGAGGCCTTAAATTGAGGAAAATTTAAAGACTATAGTATTTTATTGGTATAACTTTCCAAAATGATTGCTGAGGAAGCTATTAAATGGATAATTGATCAGAACAATAGAATATGGAAACGGTGGGATTACAAGTAACCCTTGTCCCTAAAAACGATCTCCCCCATTTTCACACTTGCTGCTGTTCCCTTTCCCCAGTCAGATTCGCTCTCTCCCTTCCCCAACCTGTGTGCTGTCTCAAGACCTCACATCTTTCTACATACTAAGCGCCTTTCACTTTGTCCAGCTAGTGAAACTGCCCGCCACTTCTCTGAGAAGCCTGACCTCGCCTTCCGGGCCAGACGGAAGTCTTAGATGGCCGACCCTGCCCTGGAACAGGCAGCACTTCTCTGTTTTTGTCGACCGTGGTGGAGTCCCACCACGGTCCCAGCATGTGGCTCCCGCCTTCTGGGTGAGGAACTCCATAAAGAGAGAGGCTCATCTTGTCTCTGTTGCTAGAGGACTTAGCATCATGCCCAGCAAATGGCACGAACTCCGTCCGTGTCTGTGGTAGTGCATTTATTTCAATGTTTTGATGGTAAAAAGTCCAACTCTAGACTGTAAGTCAAAGGTCAAAACTAGAGGACACAGTATCCCTATGTGACGAGGAGCTTTATTCTCTTAGAAGCATCTTCAGAGGAAACGGTTGTGGGCAAGGAAGGACCACTGCCGGCCGCCACGTGGGACGTGGTGGTGGGCTTCTGGGGAGCAGAGCTTTGGCAGCTGGAGCCAGGTCTGGGCAGGTGATGGTCCTGGATGAATGTCCCTCTTCCTACTCGGGACGCGTACGCCATCCCCAAGACTGTGGGACTACCTGGAGGTCTTTTCCATGCGATTTGGTGATAAAAGAATGAGGGGGGCGTGATGTTTCCCGTGATGAAGGTAAGGAGACAGAAGTGGAAACAGGAAAGAGTGTGTTCCACGAGGTCAGAGACAAACGCAATTGAGAAAGCAGGGCAGACAGCCTGGGAGACTCGGAGGTGGAGAAAACATGGTGGGGGCGGGGGCGGTCTGTGAGATCATTAGTACTTAATACAGCGCTTTTTTTTAATGGGGTAAATGGGTGGAGACGAACATGGTCACCATGTTCACGCTGGCTACGAGAAGCACACATCCTCAAAATCACCATACAGGTACATTATGTAAAAAGAAAACAGAAGGTTTCCCACCATGCGAAAAGGCAGCATTCGTAACACCATGACTACTTTTAGAAAACAGAGGGAGATTTAGCATGTCAAAAAATAAGAAGGTGAAAATCAAAGGATATGATCCTACCATATTTCTCTTAATTTTTACTCCCTGGGGCTAAAGCCTGTGTGCTGTGCTTTGGAGAATCTGCAGTAACAAGGCCATGGTTATAAATCTATAAACTGAGAGAACTCCTCGCCAATAGCATGTCCTTGTTTATTGAGTCTGAATCACTTACTATAAAAGTTGACCTGGGACATGCGACCGCTCCATTTCCCTGGGGCCGTGTGCCTGGGGTCCTCCCCGTTTCTCCATGTGACCCGTCAGGGTGGGACCAGGGGACTCTGGCCTCTTGCAGACCCAGCCTGGATTCTATTTTTAGTTTCTAATCCTTTAAGACTCCTTCCTAGGGCTCAGTCTGCATCCACTAGCTTTGAAATACCTAAATTCACTTCTTTTGCAATGCACAGATATAAGATGGGTTGTTGGTATCATAATACCTGAAATCAACAAGTTATCATTCATGGCCCCTGCTCCAATTTTTCTGTTTAGAGGGCTTCATCAGTACATTCAGGTTATTTCAATATTCCTTAATGATTCGCTTACAAGGATCTCTTTCTAAAGAAGAAAACCCTCTTCCAATGAGCCCCTCGGAATGTGATTTCCCCGAGAGACCACTTGACAGTCTCCACTCATAGCCCAGCCTGAAGATGGAAACTTGGAAGTTGACAACATCTAACCAAGGATGTGTGAGAAATAGCAATTAAAACATGGCTGGATTTTTTCTTTATGTGGTTATGTAAACTGGTGCTAACTTTCTTAGCAAAAAGAGATCGTCCAGCAGGGTGACCGGGTGATGCCTCAGCATCGAACACAATGAATACCTGCTTTAAAAAAAATGTCAAAATGTGGATGTGCCTCCAATCATTTAAAAAATAGAAGGTGATAAGTTGAAAACGTCAGGTAATTGGCAGACAGATAGAAAGTTAAACTGTGTCCTCAGTGAAGAAAATTAACCAGCGGCTGCCAGCAGGGACCCCAAGGTCATGTGAATGCCAAAACCAAGCACAGCCCAATCATTCAGAAGGGGTTCTGCGCTGAAATCCCCTCCCTGGCCATTTCCAGATCTCTCAGGAGCTGCCCTGAACTACTGCCAACATGTGTTCATTTCTAAAAATTACATAGATTGTGATTTATTACCCATCACACTACAAAAATCCGCTGTGAATTAAATCAGCCTTTGTTTAAATTGCTCCTCAGCAATACATATCATATCATCATAAATGACATTGAAGTTATAATCGCAATCCCTGGCCTCAGCCACTG
The DNA here is from genome assembly GCA_036417435.1 of Inia geoffrensis. NCBI lineage: Eukaryota > Metazoa > Chordata > Mammalia > Artiodactyla > Iniidae > Inia > Inia geoffrensis. Next base: position 5,257,709 of record CM070913.1, read on the forward strand.
ATAAGCCTCCACCGTAGGACGATCAATACTTACTATTCATTTTTGAAATTATCTTCACATTGATCCCTGAACAAGCGCCATCAACACAGAGGCCCAGTGTCTTTAATACAATAATTATATAAAGGTTTACAGGCTCATCCTCCCAGCCAATAAAAGCTGTCAACTGGCCTGGACAGTTACAATCCCATAATCCATCAAAACCCCATTCTCTGACCTGTGGGCTTCTGGGCTTTCAGGAGACCTCGATAAACAGGCTGGGCCAGGAGACCACAGCCCGCAGACTGGGAGACAAGGGCTGCAGATGGATATGACCGATTAGCGAAAAATCCTCCCAGTAGCCCACGTCCCTTTTTTTTTATAATGATAGGAACAATGAAGGGTCATCTATTCATTTATTTGCTAATTGTGATTCACCGAGAAAGAATGCAGCCAGACACTTCTCTGCTTTTATTTTTTGGTCTTTAATTTATCAGGTTTGACTTTGTACCAGATGATATACAGTAATGAAGTAAGCTTGCAGAACTCACAGCTGAGACTTGTACCTTAGCCAGGAAAAAGGGAGGTCTGCGATCAGAGAAGAGGGGGCCGATCGATGGACGTGCACATGGTCTCAGAGCTCACACACACACACACACACACACACGCATGCACACACACACAGGCAGATAGACACACACACAAGCAGAGACACACACAGATACATATACATAGAGATACACATATGCTCAGACACACACAGAGACACACCCACTGACACACACCCAGAGAGACACAGACACACACACACTAACACACACAGGCAGGGAGAGACACACACACTCATACACACACAGGCAGAGACACACACATGGGCACACACACACACACACAGATACACAGAGACACAGACACATACAGATATATACACACAGAGAGACATGCATACTCAGACACAGACACACATAGATACACCCACTGACACATACACACCCAGACAGACACACACATACACACAGAATTAGAGTAAAAAGGTTTCCAGTCAAGTTTGAATGGCATTATAATTTTATTAAAGAAATTGTGCAACTTTTCTGTACGTGTGTCTGTACTGTCATTGATACATAACAAAGTCATTTACGGAATCTGTTTAATGTGCCCTTAGGTTTAACCTTGCTTAGGGAAATAGACTGAAAAAAGTTAACAGAATACACCTTGAATTTTCCATTAATTTTTAACTGTGTTCAATCATGATCTGAAGAATGCATTTGTGTTGTCAGTGGATGAGGGCAGGGTGGCTGGGGAGCGTGAATTCCAGAGAATTCTTCCAGAGTGAAGCTGTGGAAGGAGCTTCCCCTGGGAGGGGGGCGGGGGTGGGGGCAGGGAGGGGGGCAGGGAGGGGACTCCTTTACGAGCAGAGGCCCTGGGAGCCGAGGGGGCTGCAGGGAGACTGCTGTGTCTCCTCCGTGGGCTGGGGGCTCGGGGGCTAATGCTGCCCTCCTCCAAAGGCTGGTCTCCAGTTCTTGTCTAATTCCACCTCCCCCAAATAATTTGGTCAAATTTTTCAAGATGATGTAGATCTCAGCGATATAAAAAAAATGACAAATTACAGGCATTTGAAACTTTGGGAGAATTTGTTTATTATTTAAAATTGTCAACATTAAAATATTCAGGAGAAACAGTCACCAGCACGGAGTGGGTCTAATTTCAGCGTGTTTAGGTCACCACTGGGGTCGGACTAAGTGCTCATATTCTAGGAGAAGTCCAACAAAGTGTTAGGAAGATTTTGGAAGACAATCTGAGGAAACTGAAGGTCGAGTTTCTCTGCCGGGGACCAGGACAAGAGCACTGCAGGGCTGCCCGTGGTGGCGAGGAAGTGGAATCTGTCAGCTCCATAGGGCTGCGATGAATGGGAAGGATTCTTTAGTAAGTAACAGGTTTGCGGAGTTGTCACAATTGGTGCTAGGTCTTGATATCATCTGATCCATTATTTTTTTATCTGTGTTTTGAAAAGCTGCATTGCACATTCACGGAGGACACTCAGAGGGGAAGGAACATGGTCAAAGGAGGAGCCCTGCTCCCCAGATGCTCTGGGAAGCGCCACGAAACTAGGCTCCAGGAGGAGAGGTGCAGGGGGGCCCTCGGAGAGAAGTGGGGTGCTCAGAGCATCTGTCCTGGCAACCAGAGATGCAGGTGCCTGGGAGGGTTGCCGGCCATGGTCGTTATCTCCCGGTTTGTGCACCGACTCTGGTGGAGGACCCCTCTCAGTGACCAACAGCAAACACCCATGCAAACCAGAGAGGGAGTCGACAAAGCATCTGGCCAAACAGAGGCTCACTGGCAATGGACAGCGGCTTCCCATTTCCAGTCAAGGAAAGCATCTCGGGAATGGTGCCCGCAGATGCCTCCGATGCACCATTGAGGTTGCCCGTGGTGCTCGGGGCAGCCAACATGGACATTGAGATTCTGACCCGAGTGCCTCATACCCCTTCTTGCTCTTGCAGTGGGGGCAGCAATATCTCACATGCTCCATCAACCTTGAGTGAGAAGGGACCTTCCTCTGGGGTAGAGGCACCAGGTAAAACCCTCAGGAAAGTCATCTGAGATGAAGACACCAGGGGTCTGAGTCAGGGTCCTTCACTACCATAAAGAAAGGGGGACGCTACCCTATCATTCCTTACAAGCACCCACCGATGATGAAAACGATGATGATGAAAATGTGCTTCGAGGGACTTCCCTGGTGGCACAGTGGTTAAGAATCCGCCTGCCAATGCAGGGGACATGGGTTCAATCCCTGGTCTGGGAAGATCCCACATGCTGCAGAGCAACTAAGCCCCCGTGCACCACAACTACTGAGTTTGTGCTCTAGAGTCCACGAACCATAACTACTGAGCTTGCATGCCACAACTACTGAAGCCCGCACATCTAGACCCCCTGCTCTGCAACAAGAGAAGCCACTTCAGTGAGAAGCCCACGCACCGCAACAAAGAGTAGCCCCCGCTCGCCACAACTAGAGAAAGCCCGCACACAGCAACGAAGACCCAGCGCAGCTAAAATAACTAAATTAATTAATTAATTTAAAAAAAAAGAAAAGGCGCCTCGAACGCTTTAAGGGAAAATATATAATAATGCTACTGCGATATATAGAAGTTTTAAAGCACACAGAAATGCAGTAATTAGAAGCATTTTACACAGAAGGAAATTATGTAATTGTAGAGAGGACTGAGGTTCATATTGAAGACATAGATTGATTTGTAAAATTATCTCTCACAAAGCTCTGCTTGGAAGTGATTTTGCTGCCTGGAGGCATGAAGTCTTCCCCCAACCAGGTGTCGTCCACCTTTGCAGAAGAAGTTTCCAAGCATCCCTGAGCAGAAAACCCCGAATGGATCCCCAGAGGCAGATCACAGAGCTGCATCGCAGGACCCCGGAGGTTCTCCGCACATCCGAGCTTTCCCACCACATACCCCATTTCTCATAAATGCTGCTGACCTGTGGTCTTAGTCCATTCTGGCTGCTATAACAAGGTGCCACAGACAGGGTCACTTGTAAACAACAACAATTGCTTCCTCACAGTTCCAGAGGCTGGAAGTCCCAGATACAGGTGCCAGCACAACGTGGGTCTGGTGAGAGCCCTCTCCCGGGCTGCAGACGGCTGACTTCACCTTGTGTCCCTTCACGGTGGAAAGGTCTGGGGAGCTCTCTAGGGTCTCTTTTATGAGGGCACGAATCTCATCCTGAGAGCCCCACCTTCATGGCTTCATCAGCTCCCAGAACCCCCACTTCCTAACACCATCACACAGAGGGTTAGGATTTCAACCTAAGAATTTGGGGGGATGCACATGGTCCGTCTATTACAAGACCCTTCAGGGGTTTCCCAATTTCTTAGGATACTGAGCCAAATTCTCAACCAACATGAAGACCTTCCCTGAGCCCTTCATCACCCAGCATCTCACTTCCCTCGACTTTCCTCCTCTAGCAGATGCTCAGCCCGATTCCCTCCCCAAGAACACCCTATCCCCACTCAGACTCCTCTGTCTGGAAGCCCCTCACCCTTGTGCTCCCCACCCCATGAGCTCAGTGAGGCTCCATCTCAGCGTACAGGTGTGTCTGAAGGCTGTTCCCCCTGACACCCACCTCCTACCAAAGACCTCGTGCACGCATGTCCTTACCCTCACTTATCACAGTTGGAATTCACTGCTTGGACTATGGTTAAGTGAGCATCCACCTCCTTACTGGACTGTAAGTTCCCAGCAACAGAAGGAAGCTGCATTTAGCTCTTTGAGTTGACAAAGTGTCATCCCTACAACGGGGCGCAGTGACCTCACTCAACCTGCTGACACTTCACACGTCTTTGTTGAATGAATAACTGAGCAATTCAGCCCCAGGTCGTTTTGAGCACAGGGTCACACTCATACCCAGAGAGCCATGGTTCCTCAATCAAATGAAGAACTTTTTTTGTGATTGTGGTAAAAACACGTAAGACTTCTGCCATCTCAGTTTTTCCAAGTGTACAGTTCGGTAGTTTTAAGTATATTCAGATTGGTGTGAAACAGATCTCCACAATATTTTCACCTTGCAAATCTAAAACTCTGTCCCCATGAAATCATAATTGCCCTTTCCCCTCCCGCAGCCCTTGGGAACCCATTCTGCTTTTCTGTCTCTATGAGTTGTCTCTGTCTCCTAGAAACCTTACCTCAGTGGAATCATGCAGTATTTGCATTTTTGTGACTGGCTTACTTCAGTGAGCACAACATTCCTCCACATTGTAGCTTGTAACAGGACTTCTTTCCTTTTTTAAGGCTGAATAACATTCCACTGCATGGATGGAGCACATTTTATTTATCCATTCACTTGTCCATGGACACTTACGTTGCTTCCACATTTGGGCTACTGTGAAGAGTGTTGCTAGAGACACAAGTGCGTACATATCTCTTCCGGACCCTCCTTAAAATTCTTCTGAATATATATCCAGAAGGGAGTTTGCTGGATCATATGGTGGTTCTATTTTTAATTTTTTTGAAGGACCACCATACTGCTTCCCTTAGTGGCTGCACCATTTTACATTCCACCAACAGTGCACAAGGGTTCCCATTTCTCCACATCCTTGCTATTCTCCAAGTATTTTTTCCTGAGAGTAGCCATCCTAAGGGCCATGAGCTGACACCTCACTGGCTTTCATTTGCATTTCTCTGATGGTCAGTGACACTGAAAATCTTTCAGAACTGTTTGAGTGAGAGTTCAGTGAGATGCGTCTTGAAACAGCATCAACCCTCGAAGGCTTTAAACATAGATCATCTCTCTTTCCTTCTTCTGGCTCTAGTCAAGTCTTCCAAACACACCCGCATTCTGCTCTTCAAGTTTCCTGTCTTGCCACCAAATGGAACAAGAGGCAGGAAGGCTTTTCCTCGCTCGGCCTCCTACATTCCTGCCCGGACGCCCCGGCTCCCGTACCGTGCCTCCCAGCCCCACCAGGTTCCCAGACACTGTTCCCGCTTTAAGCGTGAGCGTAAGTGCTTCCTCTCCGTCATAGCCCTCCAGGCCACCTGTGAGTGACAGCCTCCTGTGTTCTCCCTTATATTTAGTCCAGGCCAGGCTCCTCAGTCTGGCTGTCTTGACATTTTGGGCCCAGGAACTCCCTGTGGTGAGAGCCGTCCTGTAGGGTTTTCAGCAACAGCATCCCTTAACCGTCTCCACTGGACACCAGCATCTCTTTCCCCAACGTCCCCAGGTGTCCCAGAGGGGCGTGGCTGGAAGGGGGCGGCCGAGAACCCCTGCTGTGATTCTTCTCCTATTAAAATGCTGCACCACCTCCCATTCTTCCTAAGCAGCAGACCCTACTGGTATTAGGATCCGAATCTCCATCTCAAACTCACAGCGTGGCGTCCAGTATTTTGGGCCGGTTTGCCGTTTGCTCACCTGCTCATTCATGGCCAGTGAGTGCTCTCACCAATGGACCCACCTGATAGGTTGTGATTTCATTTATTTCTGAGCTGTTTGGCCCTAGACACCTCAGAAGGAGTAGGGATGGAGACGCTCCTGAGAACCGATGCACCTGAGGTTTCTTCGAGTCAGGGGCTGGCGCCTGCAGACTGGGAAGGCCAGGCCAGGATTCGGGAACAGAATCATGAAGAGCTATTCCTGTGAGTAGTGCCACCCTAGCTGCTCTGCTGAGGGGCAAGAACGTGAGGGCCTGTCCTCTCTCAGTGAAGCTCGTGTGTGTGTGTGTGTGTGTGTGTGTGTGTGTGTGTGTGTCTGAGTGGATTCCTTAACAATGTCCAGACATAGATGATTATACTAGAAATATTCAAAATTGTTCCTGTTTCATAAATCAAATTCTAGGAATAACCCCACATATTACCCTCTTATCCCAAAAGTAATATGCAAAGCAATCTTTAACACTAATCTAAGTTGCAGAATCGTAAGTTGTTGTAAACTGAGACCCAGGTGAGGAAGCCTCACCTATGGGGACGTGACAACCTACAGCCGTCCCGTGTTATTACAACAGTGATGCGGGGGAAATCCATGGACACAAGAAGTCAAACTTCGAGAAGACATCATTTAGTCAGCGGTAGAGTTTAGCGGCATCGTTTTCAAAGCTGGAGGGTTTTTTGTTGTTGTTGTTGTTGTTTTTCTTTTTTTTTTTAGCTGTATGCGGGCCTCTCACTGTTGTGGCCTCTCCCGTTGCGGAGCACAGGCTCCGGACGCGCAGGCTCAGCGGCCATGGCTCACGGGCCCAGCCGCTCCGCGGCATGTGGGATCTTCCCGGGCCGGGGCACGAACCCGCGCCCCCTGCATCGGCAGGCGGACTCTCAACCACTGCGCCACCAGGGAAACCCAAAGCTGGAGGTTTTGACAAAGGAAAAAGGACAACGGGATAGAAATGATTAAGAATCAAGGAGTTCCAAGTTGCATGAGAGAGAAAACAGCCCCCCTTGGGCAGCTCACAGGAGAAACAGCACTGTTTGGGGTGAAGCAAGTTTTAACAGAGCCAGCAGCTGACGAGCACTGAGAGGAGAGGGCTTAGCAAACAAGAGATGGGGCGAAGTTGCAGAGTGCAGGCGTGGGTGGGTGTTCGGCCGTCCCAGGGGTCACCCAGGCAGCGGTGTGTCCTGAGAGGGTGGTCTTGTTGTGGACATAGAGGCGTGATGGGCCCAGTCCTGACGTCTGTGCTTCAGTTTTCTGCTGCCATGTGACAAACTGCCCTCGCAGGGAGCATCTTGAACAACAATGACTATTTGTCATCTCGGACAGGGTCTGTGGGTCGCGCATCCAGGAGCAGCTCGGCATGGGGTTCTGAGCCTCTTGGGAACGGCGCCTCCCACGAGATGGCCATCAGCAGTCGGCCAGGCCGCGGTCCTCTGTGGCCTCCCGGGCCTGCAGTGTCTGCCGCAGACGGCTCACCCAGGTGGCTACTGTCTGCAGGCCTCTCCTCCATCCCCCCAGGCTGCTCATCCGCGACAGCGTGCAAGGAGGAAACTGGGAGGCCTGCCCTCCCCGTCTCACTCATTCCCACCCCGCCTACTGGCTACACAGCTCAGCCCTCAGCGTGGGAGCGCCGGGGGTTCACACACGGACAGGGCACCGTGGTGGCACCATGGGGAGGGCTCAGCAAGGCTGGGGACCACAGCCTGCAGGGTGGATTCTGGGAGCGAGTCTGTGAGTCATTGCTCACGGGGAGTGGGGTGTGTGTGGATGTGCATTGACTGGGTTATCTGAGCTCCTCCCTGAAGGAGGGACGGAAGGACAGACTCCTCCATCTGCGGGACGGAGGGAGGGATGGAATCTCCAGGAGCTGTGGGCGCCCCAGCCCTGGACAGCTGGCAACACGTCCCATCAAGGACTGGGTAGGGGCATTGATGCCGATGCGCCAGGTCTCAGAAGGCAAGGTGGAGCTCAGAGGACGTCTGGTGCACGACCATATGGTGTCGTCCAGGCTGCAGGAGAACCGCACGTGCTGGGACCAAGAGCAGCTCGAAGCCCCCTTCCTTGTCTCCGGGAAGCTGGGGATGCAGAGGCCAGTGGTAAGAGCAGGGGCTTCTAACTGTATGCTACACCCAGGATGGTAACAAAGATGGGACAGCAGAGCAGGGTCCCGAAGCAGCAGGGGTGCTGTATACAGGCACTGCGTGTGGTTGAAAGCTCTTCTGGGGGATTTGATCCTCCTGGAGGGAGAAATCTGCCATTGGCTGGTTGGAATTTGAAAACAATTGAATTCTAGGTCAGCCAAAGGAGGAACTGGGTCGGTTAGAGGCGGATTATTTTTACTCTTAGCCTCAAGTAGGAAAGGGAATGGTGCCAGCTGTAGGGAAACAGGGAAACTGAAGAATTTCTTGGCTCAACAGAAATTGAAAATTACCAATAGCGGCACTGCCATTTTGTCTGAGTTAGACACTTGTCTAAATGTACATTTTAGAGTACACTCATTATTTTTGTTATAAAAATATCAAATTATATTTATTATGACAATTTTTCCTAAATATTAACTATTAGATCCCTATCATTGGAGCAACCATTAAAAAGGTGGAACTATCCGGTATTCTTTTTTTACTATTTTATTCCAAAGATGAGCTTACCAATATTAATTAAATTTATGTGTCAACAGGGAGCACAGGAAATTGAACAAAACTAGAGATGGCACCAGCACAGGAGTTCAAACGCGTGGCGAGCTTGTTTCTCGAGGTCGCAATATGAAGATTCTTCCACCTGAATTTTCTTCAGTGTTTCGTTTCTCCCATAACTCAGGTTCCTCACATGCATTGCTGGTTCTCAATCTTCCACTAGATAATAATGCATCTTGCTACGAGACTACGACTACGGGAGGAGGTATATGAAATCCTCAGGACGCTTGCAATGCCTTATCTTGTATTTTTATTTAATTGCTTTCGACTGATAACAATAGGGAAGTAGTGAGCTGTGCAGAAACAGCGGTCGCTGAGCAGAGACGATGTATCTATTATCTCCCTGGCATGAAGGTCACCGACCTATGACAGTTGGAGTAGCAGAAACACTAGAAATCATGTGCAATTTAATCTTTACACAAATAAAGGAAAAGCATCACAATGCCTGAATAATGAAGACTCTCGCGGAGAAAAAGCGAAGTCTGTCCCTGAGGATGGTCTTCATTTTCTCTCCAGTGCTGTTCCGAGGCGCCCACACCGAGATCCACTCTCGGGCTGACACTCGTATTAATAGAATTTTGGCTGGAAGAGAGTCGATGTCTGCGGTGATTGCACCGCGCAGCTGTGACTCAGTTCTCTCCCTCACTCATTACTGCCCCGTGTCAGACCATTGTTCGCTGAGAAACTGTCATCACGATTGAAATTAACCATTTTCCCTCCTGTTTCAGGGAAGAATGTTTCCTGTCCTTCACTCTTCAGAAGCCGCCTGCCGGATCCTAAGCTTTTCAGAAAGTTACGAAGAAAGGAAACACTAGTTCTAAGCCAACATGAAATAAAATTCAAACACCACTCTAAGAATGATGCACTGGGGACTTCGGAGGCAGAAATAAAAAGTTGAGGTGTTCTTGTCTGTTAAAACGGGAGATGATGACTGGCTTCGGGTGAACGTGCTATAAGGTTGGCTGTGACGCAGCAGAAGGGTCCTGGTTATGTCTGAGAATCCTCGCTGCCCTCGGCCGCTGGAAGCATGTGCCCAGGGTGGGTGCTCGCAGAAGCTGCCCCTTCCCTGGAGAGCAGGGGTCGGGAAAGACACGGAGTCTGTCACCTGTCCTGCCTGTGGCACGGGGACCGTAGGAGGAAGCAACCTCACGCCACACAGGTATCCCGGTTATTACCAGGCACCCTTGTCACATAGGAAAATAATATTAATAAATGTTGCTACAACCAGGGATGGAGACTCGCACAGCAAAATGGAGAAAAAAATGATCTACAACGACTGAGAGTTCCTTTGTGACATTTTTCTCTTATATTTAAATAAACTTTCTGTTGTAGATAAATTTTAGTTTTACCAAAATGTTACAGAGACACTGCACGGGGTTCCTGCACGCCCTTCCCCAGCTTCCCTGCCGTAAACACCTAACACGACGAGGGTACATCTGCCACAGCATATACTATTATTTGCTGCTCTCCATCCTTAAGTGGACCTCACTAGCCTCTCCCTAGTGTCCGTCCTTCTGTCCCAGGATCCCGCCCAGGACACCATGCTACTGCCCGGCATCCTGTCTCCCTAGGTTCTTCTGAGCTGTGAGTGTTTCTCAGTCTGTCCTTGGTTTCAATGACCTTGACAGTTTGAAGGGCACTGGACAGGTATCGCGTAGGACGGCCCTCAGCTGGAATTTGCCTGATGTTTTTCTCATGATTAGGATTTACGGGCTTGGGGAGGAGACCCCAGGAGTAGAGCACCCTTGTCATCACGTGGTATCGAGGTTCATCCTACCACAGGGCTCATCACAGATGACGCTGACCCCTGTCACCTGGCTAAGGGGGTGACTGTCAGGTGTTCCTCACCCATTTCATGCTACGCTTCTGGGGAACAACCTCCTAAGCACAGACCCCTCTTAAAAGGTGGGGGTCACAGTCCATCAACTGGAGGGGGAATAGCTGCATAAATTATTTGGAATTCTGTTATGGAAATTTGTCTCTTCTCCCCCCTTTATTTATTCAATTATGCTTTATATCAGTGTGGTCTCATAGATACTTATTTTGTACCCTGGATTGTAATCTAATACTATGTTGTCTATTTTCTTGCTGAAATAGTTCAGCTTTGGCCCCTGGGAGCTCTTTCCATTGACTCTCAGGTCCCTTTGACATCCCCCTTCATGTAGGGGCTTTCCTTTTTTTTTTTTTTTTTCTTTTCTTTTCTTTTCTTTCTCATTTAGCACATTCAGACTTTCTGTCACTGGAAGATGCTACAGGCTTCTCCTGTAGCTGGACCTGGGGTGGATGTGTTGGCATTGATGGGGTTCTAGGGCAACTCGCGGATGGAGCAAGGCAACGTACATGTGTGAACCAATCCTCTTGTGAACAACTTCTCTCTCTCTCTCCATCCATCCACCCACCTCTCTGTCATCCATCATCTATCATTCCATCTGTCATCTCTCTCTATACCTATCCAACATTCTATCTACCTGTCTATCTATTACCTATGTATTATCTATCTATCTATCCATCCATCTGTCCATCTATCTCCTTTTCTGTAACTACATGTTCTATAGTGAGAAATCTGGTACCCACCATCCACCATCTATTTTTTTCATTTGTTTCATTGCTGTGTACAAGTGTTGGATTTTCATGAGAAATAACTTGACCCACAAAGGATTTAGAGGAGCTGCTGTTGGGCCCTGCTGCCTCACCACGTGCCCTCACACATGTCCTGGGGCCAGATGCTCTGATCCCAGGGCCGTACCAGCTCTCCGAGGGTGCCTTGGGATCAGCTCTACATGTAGGCTGCTAGCCATTTCTGGGCGGAGAGCCCTGCCTCGATGCCGCTGTCAGACATGAAAGGCACGTAGGTTTTGCAGCTCTGACACCACTCAGGACCAGCACTTACACACAGCTGAGCCTTCAGCCCAAAGTTCTTGACTGCAGATGCGCTAACCCCACTGGCTCCCTACACCCTGTCTGATGTCAGTTAACCCCATCACACTGTGCTGTCCACACTCATCCCTGCTAAAAACTGCTCTCAATCCTTTTTCATAAATTAGCTATAATAATCATGCTTATTTAAACTTCAACGAACCAACATTCTAAAACTATTCCAGCTATTTTTTTGTTTTGTTTTGTTTCCATGCAGATTAGAAATTACCTTTTCCTTCAAACCAAACATGAATTTTGGGACTCATTTACCAAATAAAAAGTGGGGTTTTGGGCTTCTCTGGTGGCACAGTGGTTGGGAGTCCGCCTGCCAATGCAGGGGACACGGGTTCGTGCCCCGGTCCGGGAAGATCCCACGTGCCGCAGAGCGGCTGGGCCCGTGAGCCATGGCCGCTGAGCCTGCGCGTCCGGAGCCTGCGCTCCGCAATGGGAGAGGCCACCGCAGTGAGAGGCCTGCGTACCGAAAAAAAAAAAAAAAAAAAAAAAAGTGGGTTTTTTTTGTTGTTTTCTTTATGGAAGTAGAGCTTATTTACAATTTTGTATGAAAGCGTTTTTTATGTCTTTGGTTTGCCTCTATGAGGTGGACACGTCCCTCCCTCACGTGATTGGTCAACAAGAAATCAAACCATGTTGTCCTTGGTGGGAGGCAAATACACAGCAGCTCCAAGGGAGAGGGTCTGCGCTTTGCAGGAAGAACATCACGAGGGCGACTTTCCACGAAGATACCGAATCACTGAAGGAAACAGGCATGTGCTTTAGCACACTTGTCTGTGTCCATCATCACTCTGGGACATGTAATTACTACATTAAGTGTGTATGGTTAGCTATTTCTAGCCTAAAATGGCTCTCAAGGGTGAAAGAATGGCACTTCAAAAAATGAAAAGCTTTGTAGAGCAGCTTACTATATGCCAAATGCATAATTCTTTGTTTCCAAATAAACTCTTTTCAAGCAACACTTTTCAACAGAGCATAGCAGTACTGGTTTCTTTCTGACTTAAGAATATGCATAAAGTATATTGCTACAAGTCTCGAGCAGTTCAATCTTCATCGCAAGTAGTTAAGTATCAAAGACCATTGGTATCAGCTTTGAAGGTCAGAATCCGGTTGAGCCTGCTGTCTGTGTCATGGCGTCAGGACATCAAACCGTTTGTTTGAGTTGTGAATTCCAAGGCAAAGACTACGACTGGACTAGGGGTTCAATTCAAGAGGGAAACTTTTTCTCTAATAGATTATGTCTGAAGAAGAAAATAAAATCAGTTACACATAGAGTCAGATTCATACTTTTGTTTATTTTTGGAAAATGTTGTCAAGTCAGTGCAGTAAATTCTGGCTTTGACGTATGCTGTGCTCCAAAACAGAACAATGGGTAAAGGGATGAAAATTAGACAGGCTCAGAGCAGAGACACATCTAGTCATGACCAGAAATGGAAAAGAAAGCAAATCAGGCGCACAGACCAAACCAGGGTCCTGCCAGTCTCCAAGGAGCAGGCGGTGACAGCAGGACTCCTGCTTCCAGGTGGAGCCGTGTCTACACAGGCATCACAAGAGGAGACGCAGGACTGGCTAGCCAGGGTCACTCTCCGCAGCCAGCAAAGGAGCTGGAAACAAAAAAACCAAACAAAACTGCAGACTCACTGCTGTTTTCAGTGAAATATTAGCCAAAGACTGGAAACCACAGAAGAGCCACCTCTCGGCTCCCTGCATTTCTGTATCTACAAGGTCCCAGGGTCGCCACTGGCAGACGCCCTGGTCCACCTGGGCCTGGACAGGGGCAAGGTGACCATGGGACCCAGTCGGCAAGAGAGAAAAATGAATGCAGAAACAAGAGAAAAGCCAGAACTACTAGTCAAATGCTAGAGAAAAAGAAATCTGGCCAAATTTCTGAACGAGAGAAAGGATAAAATAGTAAGGAAATTTTACCCCTCACCTCAAGGAGATTATAATCTGTGCCTCTACTTCTTGAAGAAACAGTGCTGTGTCTTCCCAAAGGCTCCGTCTGCCTCGAGTTTGACTTAAACGTAATCACACACTCAGATCATCATTATTTTTCTAATTAGCTGCCTCTGTGTCATTGGATTAATATTGCCTTCTTTTTTTTTTTTTTTTTTTTTTTGCGGTACGCGGGCCTCTCACTGCTGTGGCCCCTCCCGTTGCGGAGCACAGGCTCCGGACGCGCAGGCTCAGCGGCCGTGGCTCACGGGCCCAGCCGCTCCGCGGCATGTGGAATCTTCCCGGACCGGGGCACGAACCCGCGTCCCCTGCGTCGGCAGGCGGACTCTCAACCGCTGCGCCACCAGGGAAGCCCTGCCTTCTAAATTAATTGTAACTTGTATTTATATTTCACGTTTGTCTTCTCCCTTCAATTGAACTGAACCTGGTGACTTTCCTCAGTTAATGATATTGCAGGCTTTTAATGACTTTCAAATGTCAAATTTTGGTGCATAAAGCTTCATATTAAGACATGTTCATCAAATCACTCATGATCCTGTATTTTTTTTTCTGCAACTGTTTATAAATATAAAGAAAAGAATGAAAGATGTCTCCTAAAATGTAAAGGCAGTAAAATATGTTTATTTGGATTTCTGAGGATGGTCTGATAACCCAAATTCATTTTAATTTTGAATTTCTACTTCATTGCCTTTAGCAATGGTGTCCGTCTCTTCTAACCCTGTGTTCTAGAATCTATTATAAACAGATTCTTCTAATCATGTGATATGAAACTTCAAATCTAACTGTGTCTGTTTTAACATAAGACATCTATGGAAAAATACAAAGAACGATCAATAGAGCTCCTTCTCCTCTTGTTTCTGATGCCAAAGTGCCAATTTAAGAGGACATTTCCAAATACAAACCCTCGGCTCCAGGATCGAATTCAAGATTTCCCATTTCACTAGCTGGGATGTAACCCAACTTACCAGGCACCAAACAGGCTTGCTTTTGTGTGTTTTGTTTCCATTATCTGGCAGAATCTCTTTTATCTTGCACTCCCCTCACATTAAAGTCTCCTTTGTTTTCCTAAATGGAATGGTGGCACGGGCTAGCCAAGGACAGGATGGGACGCTGTAGGTTCGCATTGCCACTTACATAGTCAACGGCTAACCAGTAATGGCCTTGGCATCCCAAATAGAAATTTCCAAAAGCAAATTACGAAGCATGCTTTCAATCCAGAACCACAGGCTCTGCCCCATCGCATTTCCCACAGGACATTGCTCCTCCTTCAAAGCTGATAGACAAGGACCCCTGTAACCTAGTATTTCCTGTGAGTTACACACTCCCCTACTTACTCTTTCTTTGTGTAATACATTCTATGTGGTTTGGTTAAGCTCACCCTAATCTTGCCAAGTTGCTGTCCTTAGAAAAATTGTGCAAGCAATCCGTCTTTCGAATCCCTGACTTTTCCCTTGAAATTTGGACTGACTCAGTCTCATGAAAGCAATGGCTGAGCCACAGTGAGCTGGACGCAGAGATGTATTTAAAGCAAAGTGCTTGCAAATCTTACAGCCAAGACTTGTGGCGTTTATAGCAGAAGAGGATGGAAAAGAGGGTGCTGGGTCTGGGGCGGACGAAGACCTCGAGCCGCCTCTTGTCACCCAGAGCTCATCGCCCAAGAGCAGACACTGCCCCCTCGGGACGGCAGGCGGTGGGCATCCCATCCAACTCTTCCCTTGGGACCCCGCGGAGAATCGTGAGTCCAGGCAGTTAAGGAGTACTTGGAAATCGCACGGTTGTGGTGTCAGCATAAATGATGAGATGTGGGGGCCATAACCCTGGCACAGACACGTCCACAAGCTGGGAGTCCTACTGATACTGACTGATAGCAAAGCAGTGGTCCCAACAGGAGGAAGCAGGATGGCCTGAACCATCCGGACTTGCCAGAGGCTGGTCCAGGATGAAAAGGAAGAGCCACAGTTGATTTCAACCAGGATCTGCAGTTGCCAATGACAGAAATCAACTCCTGAGAATTTAAGTGGAACGTGACTTATTAAGAGTTATCGTGGAGGCTGCAGGATAATCAGGAAGACTGCGCTCCGAACTGCTCCTTGGGGTCAAGACACTGTGGCCCCCGAGTTGGACCCAGATGTGTGTCAGGCAGGGTGGGCACAGCTGGCCCCCCGCACCTCTGCCCAGGCTGTCACTCAGGACAGACGCATCCCGGCCTCTCTGAGCAGCTTAAGACCCCAGGCCCTTGCATCCCTCTGAGAGCAGAGGCCACAGCAGTTGAGTCTGCCCTGGAGCTCATGGGAGTAGATGGCCGGCTTCCTGAGGAGGCCCTGCAGGGGGGGCTGGGGCCAAAGGAAGGACGGACCATGGGGGCAGCAAGTTCACCAGCAAGGCTGCCCACGGGGGTGGCCACACTCCCACATCAGACCGGGATCAGTCAGGCCGTGGTCCCACCTTGATCTCAAAACCAGGCGCTAGAAGGCTGAAGGTGGGAATTTGTGAATTCACTGTGGAGGTTAGACCCCCAGGCTGCTCTGGGGCCGGGACAACAGGCATCTATTTCCTCAGGGCTCTGGGGGCTCGGGTCTGAGGTCAGGAGTGGGCTGGTTTGGCCCTCCTGCAGCCTCTCTCCCCGGCCTGCACACCCGACTTCTCCCTGCATCCTCCAAGGGCCTTTCCTCCCGGCACCTGCATCCTGCTGTCTCTTTGCATCCAAATCTCCTCTCCTTATAAAGACACCACACAGATTGGATCAAAGCCTGTCCCAGTGGCCTCGTTTTAACTCAGCCACCTTTGAAGGGCCCCATCTCCAAACGCAATCGTGTTCTGAAGTCCTGGGGGCTCGGGCTTCGACGTGTGACTTTTAGGGGTGCAGTTCGCTCCATAACAAGAGTGTTCCTGCTTTTCTGTCCTCGAGCGCCTGCTCTTCATTGGGTGCTGCACATGCGGCGCCCAACCTGACCCTTAATGTGTCGGTTCAGCCATCACGGCTCACTCACCTCTTCTGGCTGCTCTCAGGCTTTGTATCAGAACAGCTCAAGGTCACGAGGCTATTTAAAAACCTAAAAATATCATCACTTCTGTGATACACATTCAACACTGTCATGTTCCCTCAGAAGCATTTCATGGGTAAATAAATGAAAGCTGAGCGTGTCATCAACAGGTCATAAATAGAAAAGACTAGGGGTTGTAGTCGATGATATATATTGGATATATAATGTATAGATAACCACAAAGTAGAAAACGACTAAAGCAATACACGGCATGTGTACAATCTGGTGTATACTAACCACTTTTTTCTGCTTTCACATTGATATTTACTGGACCCCATTAATTTTAAAAGCTACACTGGCAGACGGTCTGAGGTCACTGCATAGACGAAGAGCTTCTGGACCAACTACTAATTTATTCATGGCCAAACCCAATTCCTTGACACTTGTGGGTCAACCCAGGAAGTACCCTGAGCAGTAGACACGCCCCCAGGGAGGAAGCACGTTGGGTGTGGACCAAAGTGGAGGAGGCTGTCGCTGTTCATCCTCTTACACTTCCCCCTCCTCGCCTGAGGGCTGAGGGCTCTCCCAGGCCTTCTCGCAGGGACTATGGGCCCTGAGATGAGGGAGTGAGTTTGGGTCTTATCCATCATCCCAGGAGGATGGATGTCACCAGCTGCCTCAGCCTCAGACTTGCCTGATCAGTGCTCACTTCCTTCCAAGTAATCCCCACCCCAAGCCCAAGGTCCTATCCACTGAAGAGTGTTGCTTTTTTTTTTGCTTTTTTTTTTTTTTTGCGGTACGCGGGCCTCTCACTGTTGTGGCCTCTCCCGTTGCGGAGCACAGGCTCCGGACGCGCAGGCTCAGCGGCCATGGCTCATGGGCCCAGCCGCTCCGCGGCACGTGGGATCTTCCCGGACCGGGGCACGAACCCGTGTCCCCTGCCTCGGCAGGCGGACTCTCAACCACTGCGCCACCAGGGCAGCCCGAAGAGTGTTGCTTTTTATTACAATTTCTAACCCTAAGTTTCCTGCAACAGAAGTGGGTGCGTCCCTCCCTCTCCTTCCCTCTCCCCTCCCCGGCCCTCCTCTCTCTCTCTCTCTCTGTGCTGGGAACAGAAGGGATTTCAGAAGGATGAGATTATTTATAGCTCACTCCCTGATTCTTGACTCTCAGAATCCACTATGAAAAGTGTGGCACACAGAGGGGGATTGAGCTACTTTATCTCCTTAAAGAGATCATTTTAATAAGTCAAATCATCTTCTGGAAGTGTGGTGTTGACAACATTTTTTCTTCACTCGTGATCTGAGTAAAGCATACTTATTTTTGAAACCTGGGAATATCTATAGGCCTTAACAAATGAGAATATTTCAATAACGATTCACAGAATAGTCTCTAGTACATATATAATCTTTCTTCATCTTAACCAAATTCAGTAATTGCAAACAGAACTTAAAGGAAATTGGCCTTGTCATTAACTGTTTCTTAACTTTTTCACATACAGATTAAATTATTCTAAAAAGTAAATACAATTTGTTTTGTTGGTGTTCCTATTGTTTCATTTTGAAAAATATTTGGGTATGGAGTTAGAGTCTACCTTATTTCTGGAGGTAATCACCAGTGTTTCATCTTAATCAGATGTCAGTTATTCTCCAGTGCACTTATTCCTACATCAGCGTGAATATACATGTACACTGGCCCTTGTCCTCGTCCAGGCTGTGGTAAGAAAGAGGAAGACAGTCCTGGTGTCTCTATCTTTATCCAGACCAAGCCTCCCTTTTATCCCTGTGGTCAATGACTGAGAGTATAGATTACGGATTCTTTAACTCTGTTAATGGGCTTAGATTGCAGGAACCAGACCTGATGGCCCAAAGGCTATACTGTCATCGACAGTCCGTTTCTACTTTTATATGACTCAGGAGCCCGGTCGAGGGGATAATTACCTGGTCCTTGAGGAGACATGGCTGCCCCATCTGCTTCTCATGGAAAAAACTCATCACAAGGCAGCAAACACATATTTTCTTTCTATTGCTCACTTCCCTTTGGCTATCATACCATCTCTTTTCCAAGATGTTCTTTAGCAAGATACCTTGCAATTTGGTCTACACCCGCTGTCTCCATTTTTTCACCCACCATTCACTGAACATCCTGATCACCCATGGTTGACAGAGAAAGACAGTAATTAACAACATTTTGGTATCAACTTCCTTTTACCTCAACATAACTGACGATCTTTTTGTTGCAAATCAAAGATCAAATTGTTTCTTTTATTTGCTCTTTAACATTATATCATGAATATTTATGCATATTTAGTCCTCTTAAAAATGCTAATGCCTATACAGGTAACCAACCTATGAATGGACCATTAGTATTCCACTTAACTTTTTTAAATTTAGGTTTATAAGTGATACTGAGATGGAAATCAATGTAGATAAGTTTTACAATATTTTTGCAAATGGAATTGTTGGATTAAAGAGTATGCATATTTTTAAGGTCTTAACATACATTTATTACCAAATCTCCCTCTAAAAATCTGGACCGCTTTCTACAAAGGTTTCACCAATAGTGGATATCTCCACACATTTTTGGCAAGACCATAATTGCCTATAAAGCAGCCTCACTGGAAACATAAACCTTTTTAAAAAATCATCCTTTTAGTTAAATCTGGATGTCTTTTATTATGATAGAGGTTGGACGTTTAAAAACATAGATGACTTTCTTCTTTGTTAAACGCCTCTGTGTAGCTCGTGCCTGCCTTTCAGGTGGGGTACACAGTTCAGGCAGTAGTGTGTGTTGTGTGCTCTCCTTAGGAGAATAAATTTGGAAATCGGACCCACCTGAGCGTGCCATCCCCTTGTTGGTGTGATGATGGGCAAGTTTTTTGCCCTCATCAAGCTCCAGTGTTCTTTCGTCTAAGACACTTAACACTGTAGACGGTTAACATCTTTGACACCCAGTGATGGTCAGTGTCTGTCGGCTCCCCAGCTGGCCTGGACCATCGCCACAGGCTTTCCTCCATCCATCCTGAGCTGTGCCCGCCAGACCCCGCTCCCCCGCGCTGTCCCTCTCAGCACACTTTCCCAGGTCCACGATGAGTTGCACCAAAGTAGCTACGGGTCACGTCCCAATAAAGCTTCTGCGAGTTCTCTGAGGGCAGAGTCCATATGGGCGCCGCCCACGTCCAACACCGCAGCAGATACACAGCAAATAATTAAGGGAACATTGTGATGCACAGAACGTCATGAGTCCTGGGACTTGCACAGCAGTCCTGGGAGATGGGGTAGCTCTGCAGCACCCACAGCAGGTGTCAAGGCACCCCAGGGCTCCATGGGATATGCTTAATTTTTTAGGGCAACACAGATATGTGTGGCATATATCACAAACCATGCAAACTATAAGCCAGAGGTAATTTGGCACTTCCATGTTGGATGGTGCTGTGTTTTTTCCAACGTTGTCATACTTGGGGGAAGCTGGGTTTTGGTGGGGGTTGCATTGGAAAGCAAGCAACCCATGAAAATGAATGGAAATAAGATAACTGTGGCAGTGTCTCCACTGAGTCTGAGGCTGGGAAGCTATGCAGCGCAGAACAAGTGCAAATATCCTTAGGATTTTTGTTAGGATTTTTGTCTGTTAGGATTTGCTATAATTGAAGAATGGAATCAAATTTTTACTCGCTTTTTCCAGTATGTTTATGCTATTTTCAAACAGCTACGAAGTTGTTAGGATATCAGTACTAATGAAGATGTTTGGATCCAACCACTTAATACACTGAACTGCTAACTATCCCTTTTTTTTTTAATCCCAAAGTTCTAATTTATCCTTGCCTGCCTTTCCCCTTTGGTAACCCTAAGTTTGTTTTCTATGTCTGTGGGTCTATTTCTGTTTTGTAAATAAGTTCATTTGTTTTTTTTTTTTTTTTTTTAGATTCCTCATATAAGTGATATCATGTGACTTTTTGTCTATCTCTGGAATGTTAACTATTTCTTTTGGCTTAGGTGCATTTTGAAAAAATTACTGAGACATTAGGGGCACCAGGAACTGAGAACGTTTGGGAACCTCTTGAAATAATCTAATTTGGTGGTCCTTAACCAGGTGACTTTGCCTGCTAAGGGAACATTCATAGTTTACTGATGCCAAATATGAATTCCATTGTTCCATAAAAGTCTAGCCATAGATTTGCACACTCTGAGTCCCTGATGGCTTTCTGACACTTATGATTTGTATATGATCTATGGGAGATCTTTA
This sequence comes from Inia geoffrensis, assembly GCA_036417435.1. NCBI lineage: Eukaryota > Metazoa > Chordata > Mammalia > Artiodactyla > Iniidae > Inia > Inia geoffrensis. Next base: position 5,278,413 of record CM070913.1, read on the forward strand.
TCAACAAATAAATGAACAAGCAGAGATGTAACAAACCATGCGCTTACAGCACTAAGACAAACATCTTACAGTGACAGCTGTAGCTAACGGGAAGGGCATATTCCAAGTGTGTCAAATCTTACGAAACCATTTAAAGTATAAAGAATGAGAAACAACATTCCTGTCTCTGACTTGGCTTATTTCTGATGAAGGTATAGATATAGCAAGCCGAGATTTTCCTCTGGGCTTCCCTGAGGTATAACGTCTGTATTTTGTAACAAAGAATGATTTAACCCGACATGCTTTACATGATCCTATTCAGGGCCTTGGGCTGATAAGAAAAGCATTAATCATAAATATGAGAAACTAATACTTTAAGTCCTTACTCTGAGGATCCCATTAGTCTCCTGTCCCAGGACTAATTACATACAGTCAAGGAGGCTCATTCATGTAAATATGTGTTTTGTCAGTAATGCAAAACCTGATCTTGGCCTTGAAACTTCAGCTCCGTTTATTCATGCAAAATTTATGTGGGATCAAGTGGAAACGACCAGGTCTAGCATAATTAAGAAGCTGATGGGAATGGGATAGACGTTGCTATTCAGTCGGCTTCCCTGTCGTCTTAATTAAAATACGAAAATTTCCCAAGTGTAACATGTTTGAGAGATTTTAAAGATAATCGTTTCTTCCAAATCACATAAAGTGTTCTCTGAGAATAATACAGATACTATTCTTAATAGGTCATCGTAACAATATGATGACTCACCTTAATTAGGAAAAATCATTTAGACCATCAGTGGCCTGCACACATGTACTGTGAATATTTTCATTCTCTCGAATCTAAACACGTGTGTGCATACTGTGTATGGAAATAGAGGGAACAGTGTTGAGAAGGGTGGAAGGGAGTAAACACTGCGCTCAAACGTTGCCATGTCAGTTGGGAACCCCACCGGGGAGGAAAACTATATCACACAGAAGTCTGAGAAGATTGCCTAACATTTACCTCCTGTAAGTGGGAAACGTGTAAGTGAGATGCTGATAATGAAGAGGGTTGTGGCCACGGGGGAAGGAGATGGCTTCTGGGCCTTACAACCATCTCACACGCCAATGACTTTTTTCTACTGTGGTAAAATTCACATAAATAAAACTGGACATTTTACCATTTTCAAGGGTCCAAAATCAGTGTCATTCTCAGTATTGCACAACCGTACCACCATGTAGTTTCCGAACATTTTCATCACCACTAAAGGAAACCCCCTACCCATTAGCCAATGTACTTTTGGTTGGAATTTTTCTTATGGTGAATATGATTTACTCATAAAATACTCTAATCCATGGCAAACTGTTGTAAAATGGTTCTGCTGTGTTCATTCATTTAATGATTCTAGATTTGAGAGTCATGTCAAGTTATTTAAGTATTGTACTGAGAATCAGGTCACTATCAAAAGACTTCAGTGATCTTTGTTTTACATGATTTGGGGGTAAAATAATCTATAACCGACAACAAAGCTTAAATACGTCTGGGAAGCAAACAGCAATATACGAGGCTTAAAACGCAATATTAGAGGCTGCTTAGCAGCTAAAGGGAGTTTATACTGAAGAATGGTGGATGTAATTTCTTTGGAAAAATTTATAAGCAAAAGGATTGAATTTAATCTAATATCACCACTAAAGCCTGTGACAATCTTAGGCAGCATTTAGGTGGTACCTTGGGCCAAGAAGATGATCCTGAATTAGCATAGCATACAAATCAGCTTTTCGATTTTTATCAGATTATCTGCATTACTGGCTAACGCTGATGTATTCACTCACATGCGATAAGCACTCTCCAGCATCATATTGCTGTGGTGTAAAATATCCTCAAAGCACATTTTAATTGTTTTAACAAGGTAAAGTATGCTATTTCTGCATGGATAATATTATCAGTATTACATTGAAACTCTTCATTTATTATCCCTGATGCTATTTAAAAGAGATGTTAACAGAATAATTCATTCTCCTCCCATGACCTTGGTCAGGAGCACATGATGGTTCATATTCATTATGCTGAGCTCAGAGAGGCTTCGGTTATAACATCACTTACTTTATATTCTGAAGAAGGCTCCGGGGAAAAGTTGCTCTCATGCATTAGACTTCTATCTAAATCACAATATTTGAAGACAAGTGGGGATGGCAGCTAACTATTAAACAACTCCTCTGTGTACTCGTGGCTCTTCCAGAGACATAAATGAAAGAGCTAAATCCCAGGGACCTCATCCAGAAACACAATTTACCTGTGCAAATTCAGTAGCATTTACATGCTACATGGCGGGATTTACATTGGATTTAAAATCCTGCTTAAATGGCGTAACAGGCGTCAACCACACAGCCCATCATAGAGCCGTGGGTGCCTTCCTCATAACTATTTGGGAAGACGAGGACAGCAACTACCCTTTTTTTTTTTTTTTTTTTTTTTTTTTGCGGCACACGGGCCTCTCACTGTCGTGGCCCCTCCCGTTGCGGAGCACAGGCTCCGGACGCGCAGGCTCAGCGGCCATGGCTCACGGGCCCAGCCGCTCCGCGGCATGTGGGATCTTCCCGGACCGGGGCACGAACCCGCGTCCCCCGCATCGGCAGGCAGACTCTCAACAACTGCGCCACCAGGGAAGCCCCAACAACTACCTTTTAAAAGTGTAAGCACCTACTGTCTTTGGCTATATCTACCCTCCGTTTGAACACAAGCAGGTGTGTGTGTGTGTGTGTGTGTGTGTGTGTGTGTGCACGAATTAGCAAATTCATGCAAGGGATGTAGGGGATACATGTGATGAGACATACATGCTAAGGAAAAAAGTCTCCTTTCTTTTTCTACAAGGAAGCTCCAATAAATCTATAATTTAGCTTATCACAAAGATGGGCATATATACAACACAATTAATGACTTTGAAATGCCAATATTTTTCATCAGTGAACTAGACTGGCCATGGTTTTACTATAATATCATTCTTCAGGAGTACTTTAAAAAGTGCCTGGGGATCTTGAAATGGACTGGATAATTTAAATGTATGGTCTTCACAGAGCAGATATTGCTGGGACACGTGATAAGTACAAATCTGAAGTTTAGAGCTAAGAGGGACAGGCTAAGTCTATTTTTCAGAGAAGTAAATCAAATGCAACAGATAAGTGACATAACAACGTCACTTAACTAAGAGGTAGTTAGTAAAAATTCACAGTAAATGCCTGATAAATACATGGGCAGCTCATGAGTTTAGTGTGAGATATGTAGGGAGGAGATGGCAAACAGGGAGGAGATGTATAGAAGTTCAGAATGAAGCTCTAGTGAGGTCGCTCCTCCCTCCACTACTCAAATAGTCTAGTGGAGGAACTGGTCAGGCTGGTGGTGCTGGTGCTGTTGGTATTACCGAGATGTGGTATCAGTTGTGGTGTAAATGGTATTGGATGTTATGGCGGTGGTGGCGGTGGAGGTGTTGGTGTTGGCGGCAGTGGTGGTGATGCTGTTGGCATTGCTGATGATGTGGTGTTGGTGGTGGTGGAGATGGTAGGAGTGTTGGTGGTGATGGTGGTATTGGATGTTATGGCAGTGGAGGTGTTGGTGTTGGCAGCGGTGGTGGTGATGCTCTTGGCATTGCTGATGATGTGGTGTTGGTGGTGGTGTTGGTGGTATTGGACTTAACGGTGTTGGTGTTGGTAGTGGTGGGTTTATAAAAGACTGAGGAAGGTAAAAAGAAAGAAGGTCTTTCAAGTTGTCTAAGAAACAAAGTAAAGGCCTCTGTATCCCTGGGTCCCTCATCTCTGGAGTCAACAAACCTCGGATCCTGTAGTATGCTTACAACTTGTGATTCATTGAATCCGAGGATGCTGAACCGTGGATGCAGACAGAGGCCTATGTGTGGGACTTGAGCACCTGTGGATTTTGGTATCTGTGGTGGGTCCTGGAACCAATCCCCACCGATACCAAGGGCAACTGTCAAAAGCTCTGTGGTTTCTGTGAACGTCTCTAATGAGCAGCCTGTCCCAAGCTTCCTCCTGTGTGTAGATGGGCTTAGGCAGGGCAGCAGTGCTGAGCTGTCAGTGTTTTGTTTTGTTTACCCTCCTCTAAATCCTCTGTGAATGAGAAAGGGAAATTACAAAGTCTAAACCTTCCAAGAAGCTGAATATCCTGATTTTTTTTAAGTGTACAAGTGTGTAATGGATGGCAGTGAGAAAGGAAATATGATGTGTTATAAACGTGGAATCAAAGGACAAACTCTCAAAATACAGATCTAAAATGAACTGTCATAACTGACATTTTTATAACATTAAAAGACAATAATTTAAAGTCAGTATCAAGTCTTCTGCCTTTGTAAGGACTTATTTAATATTAAGCACATTATTGAAGGCACAATACTATGAAGAATATGTAAAACCTTTTATCCTGAACTTACACACTGCCAGTATCACCTCTTTGATCTTGGCCACTTTTAAGAGGTACGAAATGTAATTATTTTACTCTCTCTTGGTCTTTGGAACCTGGATTCCAATATCAGCACTGACATGCACTAAAGAAAAGTGTGTAGTTTTTGACCATTTGGTATCTTAATTTTCTTATCATAAAAATTGGGGAGAACACTATTCCACTTAAAAGGCAGTGCGAGAGTTCTTGCTAAACGTAATAGCATATATCCGAGTTGTTTATCATAGCACCTGGAACATAGCAGCTGATCAATAAATGCTAATCTCTACCCCTTTCCCTGATAAAGCATCCAGGGCACATAAAGAGGAGGACGACTTTTCCACCATTATTCATCAAAGTAAAAAGAACTGTGGACCTGGACACAGAATATGTTGAGGCCCGCCTTGGTCTTGAACATTATTCAATTTTGCTTCAGTTTTAACAAATTTAATAAACATGTGTCAATTTGTTTTACAGGGAGTCATGCAATACCAAGAATTACATCTGCTTTGGGAAATAAAATTAATGCAACAGTCACCTGTATTGAGCTGTTTCATTATTTTGATTTCTATACACTTACTTTACTTTTTGTTCTCCTTTCTGGTTTTTAAAACCCACTGGCATTTTTTGCTAGGTGATGTTTACTAGAAAAGAAAGGCAAGATTGACATTCAATATTTCACAGAGACTGTTTATCCACACCTTTCAGTGAATTGTGTACTCAAACCCCAGGTCCACCCAGAACTGGGGGGTTCCACGAGCAGGGACCCTCGCTCGAGGCATTTGCAACTCGGCATTTTCTCAGTCTCAGTGTCTGTTGAATTGAACTGAATTCAAGGGAATGTAGCACAGAGAGTATTTTATATGACGCTAGAAATAATCTTCACAGAAGCTGGCAAATAGAACTATCTTATTGTAGGAAACCGTGTTTTCTACCCACATAAAAATTTGAAATACGCATTTTGAAAAGTTACCGCTGATAGAAAAAGGCCAGCTTAGAATTGTGATAATCTGCCACTTATGGGCATAAAACCACAACTGGTCAAATTGCAATTGATAAATAATAGTAAGGCATGATGGGCCACCATTACGAGGATCAACTCTTGACAATTCAGAAAAAAATACGTTAATGTTCTAAAACAACAGTGTCCAGAATACCAGCATTGCCATGGAAATTCTAACCTTGATTTGTGTGGCTTCTGAGCTCATAGACAGTGTATGCAATGTTTTAGGGGAAGAGAGAGTACACTTATGCTTAAAAGGCATTTCATAAGTTTGGATTTTACTGTTTTTAGATCTATCGAGTCACCCCTTTGGGGACTATTTGAAAATACGTGACAGCGGAAAATGTGAGCCTAATGGTATTGCAGAGACAGGAGCAAATTGCTCTTTTGAGGGTGCGGGGGATTGAAGAGGTGTATATTAACCCTTTCAAGACCCGCGGGCAGATTTCCTCTATGGATGTTAAAAAGCTTAGTGCCCCCAAACTTTTAAAATAGATCTCCCAATGTGATCAATGACTGTTAAATCCAGTGCCTTGAGAACTCGTTCTGTTTCCAGGTCTGCAAAAAAAGCACCTTTTTCTGTGTGTGTTTTCTCCTAAAGAATATAAATATATACACTAAAAACTTTGCTTAAAATATATATATATATTTTTTTTGCAGTACGCGGGCCTCTCACTGCTGTGGCCTCTCCCGTTGCGGAGCACAGGCTCCGGAAGCGCAGGCTCAGCGGCCACGGCTCATGGGCCCAGCCGCTCCGTGGCACGTGGGATCCTCCTGGACCGGGGCACGAATCCGTGTCCCCTGCATCGGCAGGCGGACTCCCAACCACTGCACCACCAGGGAAGCCCTCTATTGTTTTTTTAATACTTCGATGATGTGCTAATCTCCAAAGATTTTTTTAAATGAAGGTATTGTTTAGGTCATATAACTTAATGCTTTCCTGATCTCACAATTTTAGGATATCTGCAACTCTGTGCATATTATCAAGGGAGAATCTTGAACATAACCCCTAGGAAATATTGCTTTGTACTGCTATGTAGTCAAGCCAATAGCCAATTTTCTGACCCATAAATGTGTTAGCTGACCACATGTAAATATCCTGAGTAAATTGCACTAAATATTGGATCTATGACCACCTTTGTGCGCTTTATCTTCCTTCTGTTTTATCCTCACTCTACCTTAGAGTATTGATTATAGCACCCCAATGAGTAGTGGACAGTCCGTGCTTTATTCCACACAGTTGGTTGTGGACACAGACAGCTCAGAGGAGCCCCTGACATCCCCCCTTTTCTTTGTCTCCTAAACTCAACCCTTTGTTATATTTTGAGTCCAGGCAATCGGGGACTTTCCACGATTCCTTTATTTTTTGCTGCCTTATCACTCAACCACTGAGCATACTACTATTTACAAAATAAAAGTGCTTTAAGGGAAGCAAATGCACAGCATTATTGAAGGCTTTAAGAAAGAACTAATCCATTTTTACAAATATTTACTGAGGCATTTTCGCTATGCTTGGATACAGCTGGGAACAAAAGAGAAACTCCTGGCCCTCGAAGATCTTACATTCTAGTGGGAGGAAGACAGATAACTAGAAATGTGAGTAAGTGGATTATATCACACATGAGAGGGTGAGAGTATATGAGAGAAATAGGCAGAAGGGGCTCGGACACAACCATACTTCAAAGGCCTCCCAGTTTGCTTTTTGTCCCATAGCATAGATTTACTTCTTTGTAACATAATTTTGGCCACGTTCTCCTCTGATAGGTACAGAGCATGGATAAGGTTGATTTTTAGGTCACGTTGTCCGAATCACACTGAAAATACATATGAGTCTTGGACAGATTTGTTTGTCCTGAATACGCTTGATATGCTTTTCTGACTGACAATATTTTTCATCATCATCCAATATTCTGACATGACAAAGGCTGGCGCACATTCCTGTCCTTACACAGTGCCTTGATAGTGGCTCCTAAAAGGGATTCATGATCCTTGTTCAGTATCTACACCATACACATAGGTAGAGCATCCCTTCTGATCACTGCCGTAGCCCCTCATAGCCACGTCTGATGCCTGCTATTCTGCGTATTGTAGTCTACGCTCACTCAGAACGCATCTCATCCTGGCAACAGCTGGCAGAATTTGTGCCGCAGGACACTCTGCTCTTAGGCTAGACCTGTGCCTGCCTTTATGTTAAAAGTGTCTTTCAACATGAAATAAAAACTCTAAAAAACCGTTACTTCAATTATCTCCGCCTTCAGTCAATAATAATTAAAAATATTACCCTAACTTCTCTCCTTCTTCAATTCAAGACACATCGTTATTCTGTAGATAACAGAGGAAAAGATGAAACTGGCCTCACTCAAACCATCCTACTTCCCTTAGTGTTTACTATATTTCTACAACGCAGGAACATGAATACACCTTTAGTCTGTTTATATTTTATAAGACAGTGTATTCCATAAATTTTCTAGACACCACATAAAAATATTTGCACTCTCATGTCTGTCCTCCAAGGGAGACAAACTATTTCTCCCTGTATACAGCATGTACTACATCCTCTTACTGAGGGTCCCCTGATACTTTCCTGCTCAAACGCATCGATTCAACAGCATCCATGTCTCAGGCACGTCGTGGGTCTAAGATCAGAGATCCTACCCTCAGCTCAATGGGCAGATGTTGGCAACCAGCAAGAGGTAACACAACAATTACAAGACAGGGCGATAATCGCTATTCTGACCAGGAGGAGGAGGGCCTGACCAAGACTGAGGGAGAAGTCGGACTGGAGATATTTATGAAGAGACGGACCAATAGCAGTGAATGTGGGGAAGACGACAGAGGTGGCGGAGTGAAGCCAGTGTCCCAGGGTCTGAACTGGTGGGAGACAGTCTCGCTGTGAAGCTAGCGCAGCTGAATCATGAGTGCTGCAACATACACTTTTTCAAGGCTCCGTCCTACGTATTTAATTTATGCTTTTCCTTAAAGATCCACCCCCCCAATCAAATTGCTTAAGTTTCATGTGCTATAAATCCTGAATCCACCCCTGCACTTGAGAAATGACATTCTCTACTGTAAGAATTGCAGAGGGAAAGCAAGTCTGGTGTGCATGGAGAGAAAGTACGTGTATCCTGGACTCCCGGATTGGAACTGCCTGTGGGATTTAAAGATGGGAAGATCCACTCAAAAAGCCAGTTGGATTTTAAGGTATAGTCCTCAAGAGAGGAATAACCAAAGGAATAGATATGTGTGTCACTGGTATATAAATGATGGTTGAAGGCATTAGAAGGTAAAGTCTTCCTGTGGTTTATTCCTATAGCCTTTACATTTCCCAGCTACCTCGAACAGAAAAGTTATACAGATGTAGGTAAAGATATAGAGATACCTATGAATTTATTTGGAAGAGGGGTTTTCTGCTGCTGGACCATACTCTGTGCCACCATTCTCACCTTGAAGATATGAAATGATGCCCTAAATTGGAATGCCTTACTATACGTCACATTGTCAGAGAAATTCTCAAACTAGAAGCAGGGTTTCCTGACTCTAATTTTGTGTTTTATAATCAAGTATTGCCCATAAGGTCAGAATATCACTTAAAAACTAAAACAAACAAATGAAACTGTACCAGAAGAGCCTATTTGTTTCTTTGGATCATTTATAAAAAGCTATTAAGTAACATTAATTCTAACCCTGATCTCTAGGGATCCACGAAAATCAGTTTCCAGTCCCTTGATGAATGGATATTTAATGACATTTGGTATGAAACCTTATCAAAGGATTTTTGAAAGTCTAAATACATTTTGTCTGCAGCTCTCCTTCTGTACAATAATCTTTACCCACTCAACTAACACTAATGGCCTTTTTATTGTGCTATATGTTGTCGGAAAGGATCAGCCCAGGGAGGAAGAAAGAGGAGACAATAGCATAATAAATATGAGTAAACTGCAGAGAAACTAGAAAAGAAAGCGAAAAATGGATATTGAGGGAAAAGTTCAAATTAGGGCAGGTGTAGGAAAGCAAAAAGAGTGACCTCTGAAAGATGTAAAATAGTAAGAAAAAAGATAAAATGTATTTTAAAAACTACTCATATGATTCATGGATCGCTTATTATGTGTCACACTGGGTAGGTACTAAAGCGTTTTGTACACTTTCTGCTTCAGATGCCACTCAACAGAGGAGGGGTTTTGAATGTCAGAGACCTGAGTCACCCCTGCCAAGGTCAGCCACCTGGTAAGAGCTGAGTTGAGTTTTGAACCCAAGTTTGTCTCCAAAGTCCCAACTCTTGATCGGTAGCAGATTTAAGATCACTTCCAAAATTATGTTTGCATAATAATGCCTTTGCGAGGAAATAATGGTATTATCACATTATAAAACTTTCCGTTGGTCAGATCTATGTATTTATCGATCTATCTACCTATGTGTGTATCTTCCATCTATCTGTCTGTCTATCCGTCCAACCATCTACCTAACTACTGTCATGATCATCACCATCCATCTCTGTCACGTTTATTTTCTGTCTCTCTCTTTCATAACAAAATGGACTAGGTGGGTAGGAGCCCTGTGAGTTTGGGCCAGTATATTCCTAGCTCCGAAACAGTGCCTGGCACACAGTAGGTATTCAAGACACACGCGTTGAATGAAGGGATGCCTGGCAGCATCTCTCCACGGTGGAACATAGAAACTCTGGATCAAACACTGAGGAAAAGGACCACCTGTCCTATCTCCCACCATGCCTTCTCCCTCTAACTGCACACCTACCCAGCAGGGAGACACCTTCCACTTCAATGAAGAGAAAGTGTCCAGGAACGACACAGCCACAGCTTTTGCAGTGGCTGCCAACACAGCCCACTTCCCCCCAACGGCAACATCCTGCTCAGGAGAAATTCCTTCTGTCCTTATTTCAGTGTTTGACTTAAATGGCAACAACCTGTTCCCCTTCCTCTGGTTCCCACCTTACCCTCCTCGTCTCCGCAGTAGCCTCTCAAGTTCTCGTGTACTACTCCATCTGCCCTCTGTTCTGGGGAGCACTGCATGAATTTCGACATCCTGCAGGGGAGCAGAATTAGAAAAGGTGAGGCAGCTTCCCTCCACGCCCCGCACCCAGTGTATGGGAACTAAAGAGAGCCCAGAGCTTCTAGAGGATCTGAGAGCTTAACGTCAACATCTGTTCCGTCTGGCTTTGACCCTCTTTGCTGTCTCACTAAATTCCTCATGAGAGTATTTCAAAATTAGTTCAAAAATTATAATTTTCTAATTCTATCATGCCATGCCTCCTGATAACATATTTAAGTATTCAGAATGGGTAATTTAAGGAAATAGGAGAGGATGCAAATAATGGTTGAATAGGTTAGTGAACTTGCCTAGGGGCTGACCTGCATTGAAGAATCAAGGGGTCAAGTTTAAGTACCAAGGCATGAGTGTCATGGTGTAAGTAACACGATATGAAGTGTGAGGATGCCCTGTACTTATATATAATACCAATACTCTTCTTTATTTTCTATTAATTACTTTTTCATGCCAAGTTTTCATTTTCTTTGACTGGTTTTATTTTTTAGAATCCAAAGTAGTATGTCCGGAGAGAGAGAGATAGAGAGACATACATAGATAGAAGTATCTAAATGGAGCTGTATGTCCATCTAGATGTAATTGCTGTGTGCACAGGAGAAGAATCTTTGCACACGTGAGGCACGTTGTAGGCAGTCTGGAAGTACAGGTATCCAAACGTGTAGGACTCAAGATTGATACCCTGTGATTTATTACATTGCGGCTGACGTTCCAGAACACGTGATTTACTAGTCACTGGTTATTTCAATTTACTCTTCTTGCGTTTTTAATTAGTAAATGAATCCCTCATGGTCAAATGATTAATTGCACAGTAATTCACTGCAGTACTTTCTTTTCCTATTTGTGCAAAGCTCAGTGCATAGAGAAAGCGTCTGGAATATGGGCGGACGTTATAAATTATAGCAATGCATTCACACCACTCTCCTTCAGGTGGTGTCAGCACTTTCATTATAAACTCCCATTTTCAAGGTGCTTAAAAACTAAGCTGGGAAAATTCATTTTCAGATGGCAGCTGGTATAGGGGATGTCCACCAGGGAGCAATGTTTTTAAATGTAAGAACTTCCTTGGCCGTCGTTACACAGCAGATGAAGTTAGCTATGCCCTTTTCTCATGTAATTCTCTGAAACAAAAGAAAAATGAAATAAAACTACTTCTCTTAGTGGCAGTGGCTCTAAGGTAAACTCTAAAATGATGTGAATTTTAGACACAGTCCTTTTTCATTAGAACAGTTTCAGATTTAAAGAAAAATTCGGAACATAGAAGAGTTCTATATATTCCTATATACAGAAGAGTTCCCAATATTCCTGTATACAGTTCCCTTTTTTTTTTTTTTTTTTGCGGTACGCGGACCTCTCACTGTTGTGGCCTCTCCCATGGCGGAGCACAGGCTCCGGACGCACAGGCGCAGCGGCCATGGCTCACGGGCCCAGCCGCTCCGCGGCACGTGGGATCTTCCCGGACCGGGGCACGAACCCGCGTCCCCTACATCGGCAGGCAGACTCTCAACAACTGCGCCACCAGGGAAGCCCTACAGTTCCCCTTTTATTAACGTCTTACATTTGTATGGCATATTTGTGATAACTAATGAGCCAAGATTGATACATTGTTATAAAAGTAAGTAAATCCTTACTTTTCTGGGATCTCCGTGGTTTTTACATAAAGTCCTTTTTCTGTCCCAGGATCCCATCCAGGTTACTTGCATTACATTTAGTCATTCTGTCTTCTCGGGTTACTCTTGGTTGTGGCTTTCCTGGTTTTTGATGATAAATCCTTGATGACTTTGTAGAGTCCTGGTCAGATATACAGCAGGCTGGCGCTTTGTTGGAATTTGACGTTTCTTCTTTTTTTTTTTTTTAATATAGTTGGTGTATAAGTTACAGGTGTACAATACAGTGATTCACAATTTTTAAAGGTTATACTCCATTTATATCTATTATAACATACTGGCTATATTCCGTGTTGTAGAATATTTCTTTGTAGTTTATTTTATACATAATAGTTTGTACCTCTGAATCCCCTACCCCTGTATTGCCCCTCCTCCCTCCACGTTTTTTCTTATGATAGGGTTTGTGGGTTTGGGGGAGGACCGCAGCGTAAGTCACCATCTTCATCACCTCACATCTCACTGGGCTTCCCTGGTGGTGCAGTGGTTGAGAGTCCACCTGCTGATGCAAGGGACGCAGGTTCGTGCCCCGGTCCGGGAAGATCTCACATGCCGCGGAGCGGCTGGGCCCGTGAGCCGTGGCCGCTGAGCCTGCGCGTCCGGAGCCTGTGCTCCGCAACGGGAGAGGCCACAGCAGCGAGAGGCCCGCGTACCGCAAAAAAAAAAAAAAGATACATCTCATCAACATGGCTTATCACCTTTGATGTTGACCTGAGCCCTGGGCAGAGGTGGTGCTTGTCGGGTTTATCCACCTTTACAGCTACTGTCTCTTTCCTTCTTCATGTGCTGTACTATTTACAAGGAAGCCGTGCACAGCCCGCGCCTAAGGAGTGGGATTTACTTTCCACCTCCTTGGACAGAGTATCCACAGGGCTTATTTGGAATTCTGCCTGGGATATGAGCCTCTTCTTCTCCATTTACTAATGTATTCAATCATTTATGATATCAGTATAGACTCATGAATATTTATACTGTATTTTGGTTTACATCCAGTATTATGTTATTTATTTTGTTACTCAAATTGTCCCAGCTCTAGCTGTTGCTTTTATGTTTTTAATTGTCACTATAGGCAATTATAGTGAGAATGCGCCCTCTCATCACGTCTAAAATAGGAATCCCTCCTCACCATTCAACATTGCATCAAAATCCAGATGCCGCTAAAGCAAGAGCGACAAGCTCAAGGGCCCCAGCACGGCATGTGTAATCAAAGGGCAACATCGAAGTGGCACCAAGCCTCTCAGTCACTTTTTCTAAGCTCCCGTGTTCTTTATGGAGCCAAACTTTCCTTTCAGGCAGACTGCAAACCAATAGTCCGACAAGCTTTCTCTGGAAATTGTGCACTAAAGTGGAAAATAATAGTAATAGTGAAGCAGCCAGCTAAGTAGTGGCTGCTGCATGTCTGGCTCAGTCTCAAGCGTGCAGCCTCTGAAGGGCTAACTGCGAGCTTTCCAGACTCGCCCCTGCTATCCTGCTGTGACCTGGGCAATTTATTTCAGGATTTAACACCTCCTTGTTGATAAATGGTGATATTAACGAGGGTCTAGCTCAGCGGGGTAGGGGGCTTGCTTCAAGCACTGAGGTCCTCCGGGGAACGGGCCCTCTCTGTGCCTGCGGGGCCCCCGAACAGCAGGAAGGCAGGATGCCCTGCTCAGGCCTGGGAGGACCGTGAGCCCACAGGAGGTCCGGCAGCCAGGACGGACACAGGAGAGGCCTGTGGACGTAAGAGAGTAAACGTCCCGGGACACCTGCGCGGGCAACATCGCAGGGAGTGCAGAAATCGGTGCACGGCAAAGGCAGGCAGACCCCAGGCAGGCATGGGACAGCTGGGAGAGGTTAGCTTCCTACAGCTGCCCACTGGCTCTGCAGCGTGTCCCAGACGCTCCCCGAATTCCTCAGCATGTAGAGCCCTGGCAAGTTCCCTGCTGTGCCATCACTCCAGGTTCCTTCCTCCTGCACTCAGGTCCCGGTTTCCTGCACTCCCACCCTCCAGCGGCCAATCGCCCCATCAAGGCTGGGGTTCCTGCCCCTCCAGGACCCCCAGTGCTCAGCTGGGGGGTCACTGCCATGAGTTACTTGGGCATCATTCCTGCTCCTTTAAAAAACATTAAATATTCATTAAAAATAATTTTAATATTTAAGGTTGAAACATATTAAGTATATCAAACATCTGTTAGTCAAAAATCTGAGTCAGCTTTGTTAACGTCCTTTTATCTAACATATATATATATCAAGTTATATGAAATTGGTATTATATATATGTGGTACATTTTATATATAGAAAGTTCCGTATATAATGTAAAGTCCTTTATATATAAAGGTTATATAAATTAAAACTTTTTATATAAACATTATATAGATAGACTTTCTATATACATGTAAAATATATATAAGGAACTTTATAGAGAGAGAATATATATTTCTTTACATATAATTAATTATAATTATATACATAAATAATATAATTATAATATTTTCTTATAATTTTTAAAGTTTCCCATTGTCGTTATGCACCCCCTTTATAATCCAAATATGCATACTTTTGTGGGCCTCTTCTCACTTTTCTTAAACGAACCTGCCCATTTTATTGCTTATTTGAAAGAACACATTTTGTCTGATTCCCTCAGTTTTATTCTTGTTCCCATTGAATTATTTTCTGGTTTTAGGCTAATTATTTCTTTTATCCTTTTGGGTTTACTCTGTTCTTATTTCAACTTCTTGGCTTGGTTACTAAGCTAATTAATTTTCTTTCTTTTATTCTAATTTTATGATTAAGTTGCTAGTTTTCTCACAGCATTGCTTACCTGGATCCCAGCAATGTTGATGTGTCAGGGGATTCTTGTTTTTATCAATTTCCCAAAGCCCTTGTGTCTGCTTTGGATGTGAGCCACTTGCTCAGACGGGACAGGTCTCCTGGGGTGTCTGTACGGACACTTGTGACCTCATACAGCCTGCTTCCCTAACGTCTATTCTGGGACATTATTCGTGCACTTAGGACAGAGCACTGATACACATTTTTCCTTCTCCATCAAATTTTCTGGGTCATTATGCCTTATTTATGTCTCCTACAAACAGCGAAGAGCTGAGCTTCTAAAAAGTCCAATCCAAGCCTTGGCCTTATCAGTTGCTGCCTGACTCCATTTACATTTGCTGGGACTAAAATAGTTGAGCATATACACACGACTATATATAAAATAGATAATCCACAGGGACCTGCTGTATAGCATAGGGAATTCTGCTCAATACTGTGTAATAATGTACATGGGAAAATACTCTGAAAAAGGGTGGATCCATGTATGTGTATAACTGAATCACTTTGCTGTACAACTGGAACTAACACAACATTGTAAATCAATGATACTCCAATATAAAATAAAAATTAAATTAAAAAATACTAAAATAAAATAGTTGAGCTTCTTTCAATTTTCTAATTTGATCGTTTGAGTTACTCTTCCGTTCCTTTGCTTCATTGCATTTTTTCCTGCTTTCTTTTGGATGATTAAATTTTCACTGTTTTTTTTTTTTTTTTTTCTACTCTTTAGAAACTAATCACTTTTGTCCTCTTTGGAAGTAGCAATTGGCATTTTTCACATATTCATGTTTAGCAAAAATCTAAAATTGATTAATATTGTTACATTTCTTCTCAGCAGCTATACTGATTTCAAAGAAATGTCTTTCTTATTGTATTTTTTTTCTAGTATCTTAATTCTATCTTGTTTGAATACTCAGACATTTGATAATTGCTTTTGTTATTATTGTGTGCAGTTAACATCACCTTAGCTCTATTTACACACTCACTGTTCCTCTTTACTTACTACATCTCTGTGAATCCAACCATCCTTTCCAGGTTCAATTCCCTTTCTTCTGAAGCACATTCCTAATCACCCCATCATCAAAGTCCATGAGAAATAAATTCTCTCAGGCTTTTTGTGATATGTTTTTTTTGCCCTTTCACCCTTTAAAATGTATATAAAATTTTCATTGATAGCTGAATTTCCCTTCCTACCTTTTGCCCTTATAGTCCCTGTGGAAGAATATTGGTCTAATTACTGTTCCTTTGTAGCCCTCTCCTACCTTTGACTTCTCTACGGTTTTATATTTGGTCTTGGATATCTGTAATTTTACTATGATGACTCTTGGTGTGGATTCGCTTGCTTGGTCTTTCTGTAGATTTATTATAATTCTTGAATCTAAGGTTTGTGTCTTTTATGCATCCAAATGTTCCTCTTTCCCATCCTCTCTCTTCTGTTTTGGCTCTAAGTTGGACTTTTTCCTCTCTTATTCACATGTTTTAACTGGTAGTGTTTTCTGTCTCTTCTCCTCTACGTGCTGTCTACAGTGTAATTTCCTCATGCCCCACTGAGGTCTTAATTCCCTTTTTAGATTTGTCTAGTTTGATATTTAATCTTGCCATTGAGTTATTCAGTTTTAATTAACTTATTTATTCTTAGAAATTTTACTTCTTTCCTATCTCTTCCTCTTTTCCCTAAAAACACTGATTTATTAACTAGTAATTTTCCGATGTCATATTAGAACACACTTATTTTACATGTTTTTGAGATGTCACTGATACACAATACACTGTACATTTTATTTATTTATTTATTATTATTATTATTTTTTTTGCGGTACGCGGGCCTCTCACTGCTGTGGCCTCTCCCGTTGCGGAGCACAGGCTCCGGACGCGCAGGCTCAGCGGCCATGGCTCACGGGCCCAGCCGCTCCGCGGCATGTGGGATCCTCCTGGACCGGGGCACGAACCCGTGTCCCCTGCATCGGCAGGCGGACTCCCAACCACTGCGCCACCAGGGAAGCCCGACTCTGTACTTTTTTGTTGTGCATTTTTATGTGAAATTCGCTTGCTTGTACCTTCGGGAAAAGTGTCCCATCTCGAGATCCTTATTACTCAGACCTGCAAAGCCCCTCCTGCCCTGCAAGGTGGCATGTTTGCAGATTCGATTCTGGGGATTAAGATGTGGATTTTTCTTGGAAGCCCATGATTCTACCGACTACAAAACCGCCGTTTAATGAACATTTGGGTTGTTTTCAATTTGGGGCTGTTAAGAATAAAGCTGCTATGAGCATTCCAGAAGTTTCCTTCTAACCCTCCCACCTCCCCACTTCTCCTCCCAGACTTTGGGCAACCACGGATCTGCTTCCTGTCGCTACAGGTCCGTTTGCATTTTCTATAATTTTATGGAATAGAATCATGTAGTTTTGTAGCTGCTATGAACATGCATGTATAAGTATTTGTAACTGCGTTTGCTTTCTTTGGGGGGCATAAATACCCAGGAATAAAACAGCTGAATCAGAGCATACATATATGCCTACGTTTTCAAGAGGCTGCCGGACTGTTTTCCAAAGTGGCTGCACCATTTTACATTCCCATCACCAGTGTATGAGAGTTTCAGTTTCTCTACATCCTCACCAACACTTGTTATATTCAATCTTTCAATTTTAGCCGTTCTAATAGGTATGTAGTGATATTTTCTTGTCATTTTAATTTATACTGACTTAATGGTAAGTGACATCAAGCATCTTTTCATGTGCTTATTTGTCATCTGTTCATCCTTGATGAAGTGTCTGTTCAAATCTTTTGCCCATTTTTTTTTTAACTTGGGCTGTTTTCCTATCATTAGCTTTCCAGAATTCTTTATTTTTCGAAATATAATTTTTTATCAGACGTATGCTTTGCAAATGTTTTCTCCCAGCCTGTGGCTTGCTCTTTTTCATCGTCTTAGCAATAGCCTTCAAAGCGAAGTTCTTAATTCTGAGGTAGTCCAATATTATTTTTTTCTACTATGGATCATTCTTTTGGTGTGATATTTATAAATTGCTTGCCTAAGCTAATATGCAAAGTTCTTTCCTAGGTTTTCTTCTAGAATCTTTAGAGCATTGTTTTAAATTTAGGTCTATAATTCATTTAGAGTTACTCTTTTAACATGGTGCAAGTATTCCGTTCTATCGTTTATTCGTCTCTCTTGACAACAGTATGTATGTAACTGTCTCGGTTAAGGTGACTTTATAATGACTTGAGGTGAGTTAAGGTTGGCATTTCAACTTTGTTCTTCTTCATAAAAGTTGCTTTAGTTTGTTCTATGTCCCATGCATTTCCATATGGATTTTAGAATTAACTTAGCTTCTACAGGAAGTCTGATGGGATTTTAACTGGGAACGTATTGAATCTATAAATCACTTTGAGGAGAATCGATATCTTAACTATATTGAGTCTTCTGAAACATGAACATTGTATAACTATTTATCCAAATCTTTTATCATTTCTCTCCACAGTTTTTTCAGTGCACGGGCGTTGTGCATCTTCTGTCAAATTCATCCCTAACAGATGTTCCCTCCAACATCTCTACCATCACCTCCATCACCATTGCCCCTCACTTCCACCTCCAGCACCATTGCCCATCACCATCACCACCTCCAACATCTCTACCTCCACCACCCCCACCATCCTGGGTCCCAGCACCATCTCTCATGTTGATGGCTTGATTTTCACCTCTCTCTTGTTGTTATATTTTTGTAAGATCAGCATTGCAACTAAAGTACTTTTTTTTAGCGGCTTATCTAATATTTCTAGGGGTTTGTACTGAGAATATTTTTATGCTTAGTTCAGAAGATTGTTGGAAGTATAAGTAGGGAATTATCTTTTGTATGGTGGCAATTTCACTATTTTGTAAGCCACTATTTTCGTATGACCGCGCTGCTACGGTCCTTCATGGGTTGTTGGCACTTGTAAATGTTGGATGACAAATAATTAATTTTGCAAGAACCCCATGTATAAATCACCTTATTTAACTTCCTTCGACTGTTTCAAATTTGTTGCTTTAGTAATTCCATTTGATTGTCAAAATTATGCCTCTTTTATTGTGCCTGGTTTTGTGTTTCCAAACTTATTATGAATGTGATGTCTTCTGCCATCTATGTCTTTCTATTTATTTTCCACCTTGTAAACTCAACTAAACAAAGATGCTTTCCCATCAAGTTTTTATATTTAGTGACTCTTTCATATTCTCCCTTTGCTTGGAACATATCCTAATGTAACACCTGGCATTACACCTTGTGAAAGTATTTCGCATAAAAAGATAAGTCAAAATTTTATCACTGTGTGGCCAGTGGTACCAAACCCATGTCACCTCAGGTCCAAAGCCTAATTATTCAGGTGGTTACGCATTTCCTGAAGTAAGTTCTTAGGTAAATTGAAAGGAAGAGACAGACTGCATACGTGCAAGAAAAGAGACAACCAGGCATCTAAAGTAACGTATATATAGTCTATTAAAAAAAAAATATATATATATATATATTAAATATGGACTGCTGGGACAAAGAAAAACAGAGAGTTAGAAAGACAGGGAGACAGAGACTGAGACTGAGAACTCCCACTTAACATGAATTAGTCATGTGCATTTGAAGAGATCAACATTTAAATGCATTTTGTGATGAGTATTTTGAAAGACAAAGAATCCTTGTCTAAAGTGATTAACCAGTTCTTAATTAATATATATTTTTAACTTTTATATTTTATATTACATATTAGTATCCCTTAAAGTAGGAACAGTGTTACATTTTTATCCCTGTGTTTTCTTTCATTTGCTGATATCATTTACATCTTTTACCAAAGCTGATCTAAGTATTCTTTGTATTTCACTGTTTAATGTAAAGTTGTGAGTATAACGTGTGGATGTTTTCCCTAGACATTCCAAATACTCTGTGTGTGTGTGTGTGTGTGTGTGTGTGTGTGTGTATAAAATCTTCTTTCAGGGGGTTATGATCTTTTTATTTTGCTCAAATACCTGACCTTATCCTTTTAATTGTTTAAAAATTACTTTTAATGTTGGCCAGGAGTCAACATCAAGCTATTTGATCAGCCAAATGATTAGTCAAAGAAACAGAAATTAAAATAAACAGCACACGATCATTAAAATGTGAAAAAAAATAGGAGGTTTGCCAATCAAGCCTGAGTCAGTGGTGACCAGAAATCAATCCTGTCATTGGTGAGCGAGCCAGGAGGCGGCCAGGCCCGCACAGGTGAGCATCCCAGAGACAGGGCTGCCGACCACCTCCCTAGTGGATGCCAGCCGGAATGCAGCCGGTCATCATTCCCTGAGCCTCCCTCCTGAGACTGGCGGCCTCTATGCCCCCTTCATCCTCTGCCACAAAGCTACACAGCGTCCTCCCAAGGCACAGTCTAACCTCTTCATAACATTAGTCCCTAAAGCATGTGCCACAGATTTCAGACAATAATAATCAAAACAGGTATAAATGTGGCATAATCCACTTATCTGAAACAACTCAGCCATACCAATGACTCCATTGTATAGTCTCCATCCAAAAAGTATGTTTGTTAAGAGGGGCAGAGTTAGAAAAGCCTGCAGTGTGGATGTTCAGCATTGCAGTTGTGATAGTGTGTAAGTTTGTGGAGTGTTTTGCTTCTGTCATCATGTTTTCCATACGAATACGTGAGAGAAAAGCATGAATCAGATGTTCTGGGTGGTGCCCATGTGGTCTGCCTGCACTGGCTGAAAGTTCTCCCCACCCCTTCTTCTCATTTTTCTCCTCCTTACACACACATTTCTCCTGGAGAACTAGCTGCCTATTTGCACATGTATGTTGCACTCAGAACAGATTATCATCTATCTGTTCATCAAAATCCAGGAGCTTTAAAGAAAATAGCCACCCAAAGAAGAATAAAGAAAATGACTCCCCGACTACTGTCCAAACTTTTCTACCCATGATCAATACACACCAGGCAGAGCTGCGCTGACTTAATTGTCTCTTTTGTAAAGACGTGTATGAGGCCGTGTGCCAGGTAGCATGTCCTTCTGGACAACCGGCAGGAGTGCTGGTTCGTGGAAGGTTCACCTATTACCTTGCCCCACAGCCAGCTGGAGGCTAACCAGACTGATAACCCTAAACCGCCACAGCACAGACCCAATGATTTTTACATCAAGCAGCCTGATGTACTGCTCTGCCATCTACCAATCCCTTTCCAATATCGATCCATTCCTAAATGAGCCTTCCCTGCTTTGTACCATGAGCAATAATTAAAAAAGCAGCACATTGATTTTAACTAATATTATGAAGGCTCTGGATGTGCACATGCTTACAAAATAGTGGGCTTGACCCATCTTTCATTGTTCAACAAAGGACCCTGATTAAAGTTGAGACACAGGCAAAGAGAAATGTGTCTGCATTGAACGTGTCAAAACTTATACCTGCTCTGTTTTATTATAAATCTCGTTTCAGTACCAATGGAGATTTTCTTCCCCGCGTTTTCAACAAAATAAATAAGCACATTCTTAAGCCCAGGTTAGAGGGTAACACATCAAGGGAAAATGTTTTTATAAAAAGCTGTTATAAATGCATTTCACTTTAAAATATGAAGTCATTTTCAATTTGTATAACTCATTTGAAAGCAAATAATTTATTAATGGATGTCCAATGTATGTTCTGGCACCAAACATGAATCCTTTTCAAGTTTAAAGTGGCTTCTAACTGTCCTATATGTAGTCAAAACTAACTTCATGCTAAACTACCAATGAAAACAAAGAAAGTGACGTACTTTTGCATCAGCTTCAAATACCAGAAGCCAATCTGTTTGCAGGATGTGGGTAGAATTTCCATGAACTGCAAAGCTCAAAACAACTACATTTAAAAAATATGACAGACGGGCTTCCCTGGTGACGCAGTGGTTGAGAGTCCGCCTGCCGATGCATGGGACACGGGTTCGTGCCCCGGTCCAGGAAGATCCCACGTGCCGCGGAGCAGCTGGGCCCGTGAGCCATGGCCGCTGAGCCTGCGCGTCCGGAGCCTGTGCTCCGCAACGGGAGAGGCCACAGCAGTGAGAGGCCCGCGTACCGCAAAAAAAAAAAAAAAAGTGCCAAACTGCTCTGCTGGATGAAGAAAGCAAGTTTTCCAACGTACAGGTAATTAGGAGTGTTCATCCTCTCATTCCTCTCCCAGTGCAGAGATTTGAGGTTTGTACTAAAGTGAAAGCACACGACTATTTATTCTCTTTAACCTTCCAGGCAGCTGGAAATCCTGCCTCTCCCATATCATCTTTCTCCCTACATCTCCTCTGAGAACCCCTAAGAATACATTCCAACCTATGAATAATGCAACTCACACTAGCAGATATTAAAATAGAGTTAAAGGTCCAATCATTTTTAAAATTATACTATTGGTAAAATAGTTAACAGGCTATTTTAAAAGAGCCAAAAATCTTAAAAGTACCTCAGTATGTATAAGTACAATAGACCTCCAAGACACTTTGGCCCCAAGTTATCATAAAAATCCAGCGTGGGCTTCCCTGGTGGCGCAGTGGTTGAGAGTCCGCTTGCCGATGCGGGGGACGCGGGTTCGTGCCCCGGCCCGGTAGGATCCCACGTGCCGCAGAGCGGCTGGGCCCGTGAGTCATGGCCGCTGAGCCTGTGCGTCCGGAGCCTGTGCTCCGCAACGGGAGAGGCCACAAGAGTGAGATGCCCGCGTACCAAAAAAAAAAAAAAAATCCAGCATAACGCAACTGGATATTTGTACCTGGCCCCCAGACACCCACAGCTCTCAAATGGTGGGGAAATTAAGCTCTCATTTTCCGGTTTTGTTTATTTTTAATGGGAGGTGGTTAGGGATGCATATAGAATAAGAAATAATGAGTTCATGACCTTTTAGGACTTCCCTAGTTTGTACTTTGGCCCATTATATGTAAATTTCACTATTCTTGACTTCTGTGCACTTTGTGTTAGTGCAGACTGAAAAGTGTTTATTTTTGTTGACTTCACAGTAACACAACCCTGAAGATGACACAATTAAGTGTGTTCACCTTATTTATTGTGGCGGGAAGTTTTTCTGCACAAACTCATCACACAACAGAAAGAATATTCAAAACTACTTCTGGAGTCATTGTTTTGAGCGGAAAAAAGATCTTTTATCATATTCTAAAGAAAAATGACCCCAAGTAAATCGACACGTTCAATATACCTCCCCGCACACACATACACATACTTCTCACCCAAAAAAGTGTAGATGAATATCTACATCACCTTGGGACAAAGACTTGTGAGACTGTAAATGCAGCAGAGAAAACACGCGTTCACCTGTGTAGACAGCCTCCCGTTTCACACTTATTCTTAGGCACCGTGTGTCAACCGTTCCATGAAGTAAACCTGCTCGCTGTCATCCTGGGGTTTAGTCTGTCCTGGCCAGACTATACACTCTTTAGCCCACCTCACTTCGTGGCCATGAAGGATTCTCAGACCCACTCACACACACGCTTGGAACATATAACTACGTATAAAATAGATGACTAATGAGAACCTACTGTATGGCACAGGCAACTCTACTCAGTGCTCTGTGGTGACCTAAATGGGAAGGGAATCCAAAAAAGAGGGGATATATGTATATGTATAGCTGATTCACTTTGCTGTACAGCAGAAACGAACACAACGTTGTAAAGCAACTCTACTCCAATAATTTTTTTTTTTTTAATTAAGAGCATAGTTATGTTATGGGACTTAAACAATAGCATTAACTCATTTCTTTTTTGATTTTCATTTTCCTGAAGCTTAAACAATTAAAAACTTAAATAAATTACCCCTCAGCAGGAAGAGATCAAGAAAGAACCCGTGACTATCACTGAGGCAAAGGGCGTGCAGGTGGGAAGGTAGACCGTATGCTCTTTGCACTGGTGCCTGCCAGAGTCCAAGGGCTTGCATGGAGTTCAGATGATCAGAGTTACAGGAAGTTCCCGGGATCACTCTCCTCGCCACGGGGAATCGCAGTCCTGCCAAATATTCTTGTCACATATGTTGGTTCTTTCACAGACAACAAAGGCCACACAGGCGCTATTATGTACCAACCATATAGGAGGCTGAGAGAATCTGGGTTGAGGACATGAAGAGCTATCTTTGGGCTGAGCTTTCGGGACCATGTCCCAATCCCAAACCCCAGAACTGGGCCACCAGGAGAGCTGCTGTCTCTGAGGCTGTGGATTCAGGAAGCCTTAGCCTGGGCTCTCAGTTCCAGAAACACTGTGTCTGCCCTGGTCGGGGGCTGCCTTTCCAGCCAGTGCATAGGAGGAATAGATCCGGCTTTGAATGGCTCAGCAGGCATGTCTGCCCCATCCTGGAAAGAACAGAACCACAGTGATGAGAGCACCATGTGGGCTCAACCATGAGCACAGTGGGCTAAGCTGTACTGACAATGACCAGTTCCTCAAGGGGCTCTCCAGAGAAGTCAAATTGACTTAAAGAAAAACATTAACTTTTTTTAAATGAAGTATTTCTTATACCCATGTATGTAGACTGAGACTTAACATTTACTATCCAAGTAAATATGTGTGTGTGTGCATATGTAATTGTGGTCAGTATCAAAACGTTCAGGGTGCAATGTTGCTGTGACAATTGGGCATCTAGATCCAAAATGTATATGAACCTCTACCTCACACCATGCACAAAAATTAACTCAAAGTGGATCACAGACCTAAATGTAAGATCTAGAAGTATCAAACTCTTGGGGAAAAAAAAAAACAGGTGAGTAAGTCTTCATGACCTTGATTTAGGCAATAATTTCTTGGATATGACACTGATAGCACAAGCCATAAAATTTTAAATGGACAAATTGGACTTGAAACTAAAAACTTTGGGCTTCAAAGGACGCCATCAAAAACGTGAAAACGCAGCACAAAGACCAGGAGAAAATATTTCAAAATCCTGTATCTGATAATGGACTTGTGCTCAGAATTCTGTTAAAAACTTGTAACTCAGATAAAAAGACAAAGAACTCAATTTAAAATGGGCAAAGGAGGTGAATAGACATGTCTCTAAAGAATATATAAAAATGGCCAGTCAGCACATGAAAACACTCTCAACATCATTAGTCGTTAGGGAAACGCAAAGAAAACCATAATGAGACACCATTTGTCACCCACCAGAATGGCAATAATATAAAAAGAGAGAATGAACATTGTTGGCCAAAGATGCAGAGACGTTGAGACCTAATCCATTGCTCGTGGTAATGTAAAAGGATGCACTCACTTGGGAGGACAGTTTGGTCTCTTTTTAAAACTTAGAGTCATCCTCTGACCCAGAAATTTGACTTTTAGGTATATAGCCAAGAGGAATGAAAATTTATGTCCATACAAAAACTGGTACACAAGCATTCGCAGCAGCATTATTCATAATAAACTAAAATAGAAACCGCCCAAATGTGTACTAACCGGTTAGATGGATAAACAAAATGTGCAAGGACATACAAGGGAAATATTTGGCAATAAAAGAACATGAAGTGTATGAAGTCCAACATGGATAAACTTCAAAACCATCAGGCTTAAAAAAACAAAAACAAAAACAAAAATCAGGCTTAGGTAAGGAAGCTAGGAACAAAGCAACACGCTTGGTGTGAGTCTATTTTTATGAAATCTCCAAACAGGCAAATACAGAGAGACCCAAGCGGTTTGGGAATTACCCAGGGCCGTGTGCGAGAGTGCCAAGTTACAGTAAATAGGGGGATGAAAATGTTCTAAAATTAGATTGTGGTGATGTCTGTACCACCGTGAAAGTAAAAATTCATTGAGTGTGCATTAAAATGGGTGGAATTTATGATATATCAAAGAAACTATTTTCAAAAAAAGAGAGGGAGGAGCAAAAAACAGAAATATCAAAATATCACCTCTTGTGGAATGACAGGCTAACAGCTGGATTTTTAAAAGCAGAAAACTGGAACATCAGCAAGTGATTAAAAAACATATTTGCTCTACTAGTATAACTTGTATTGAATATACCGTAAAACTATATTTCAAATATTATGCATTTTTCCAGTCCTTTTTTTCACACATACACACCCAAAATATTGAGCATTTTTACCAATAGATCCTCACTAAAATTGCTCCTAGAAGTAAGTACTTCAGAAACTAGAACAATCTTGAAGAAATATCCCTGATGCCAAAAAAAAAAAAAAGGTACACAAAGAAAATAGTAAATATGGACATACTGACTGTAAAACAATTAAAATGTCTAAATTATGGGGTTAAGCTAAAACTAAAGTATTGGAAAACAATAGCACGGATGTCGAGAAGTGTAACCAGCATAAATGATTACATGCGTCCTTCTTGAATGTTATATCTTATAATAGTTTCCAACGTAGGTGGCAGAATGAGACCCGGAAATAGAGAGGAAAGTGTGTCTCACTAATGGGTACAAATGGGTTTCTCTGGTCCACGTTACAGGGGGATGATGTGAAGGGCCAAGTGAGGCTTCTGTTAAGATGTATTGGCCAATTAGTCAAACGTAGATAAATTATCAATCACACGAGATCAGACAACTCATGTCATCATTCAAGAAGTGTTGGATGGATGCAAACCAAGGTAACAAAGTGGATTATGAAACATGAGCCAGGTACCTGTACCTTTTCTCGCCTCCATGACGTATAGGCCATCGTCAAGAGACTCAATCTCGCCTCCCAAG
Organism: Inia geoffrensis; assembly: GCA_036417435.1. Taxonomy (NCBI): domain Eukaryota; kingdom Metazoa; phylum Chordata; class Mammalia; order Artiodactyla; family Iniidae; genus Inia; species Inia geoffrensis. The sequence goes on from CM070913.1 coordinate 5,305,011, forward strand.
ACCCTTGATTTTAAGTCACAGACTTGGAAAACAGGAATCACGTTATTACGCCAAAAATGTCCTTCTCTTGTTTACTAATGAACAATATTTGACAAAAGCTGATTAGAATTTTTAACATATGCTATCTTGTTCCAGTAACATAATTGACATTTTGATATATGACTATATGTGTGTGTATATATATATATGCATAAAAATATATAAATATGAATTCTTCCACAGGAGAAAAGACAATAAAAGTCAACTCTTGTCTAGTGTGTTAATTATTTATTTGCAAAATGTAAGAGAAAATGAGATCATTGAATACATTTTTGTAAATGTAGTTCTTTGATGTAAAGGCTTCATTGAAAGAAATATTAAATAAAATACCCTAAGCTATTTTATCTGTATTCTAAAGAGCATTTAAATTTTACATTTTATTTTTCATTTATGAAAATTACACCCATCACATATTAGTTAGTATCTACCTGTACTGAGTCCCATTTTAGGTAAGAAATCCAGAAATTGTCCCTGTTCTTATGGGGTTTTTATTCTAGAGAAAATGTTAGGTGGCATTTCACCTGTATTTTATTGTTTGATTGCTTCCACTGTTTTTTACTTCCCTCCCACATTTCTGTGCTTTTTCTTCACTGTCTTGTCCTTTGCTTCAGAGCTTGCCTTCTGGCATACCATAGGTGCTCAAAATAAACAGGCTCTGAGCAGCAGAAAAGGAGGGGGCCGGTCCCTGAGGATGCAGTCGGTGTTCTGTAGGGAAAGTGGAGCCTGGGTCGAACCTGGTCCAAAGAACGCGAATGTCTCCTGGCTTAGACGTGCAACTAAATGTAATAGAGATAATGATTTCCCTTTTGGAAGACCGGGTAGAAAGAAAGGTTTTAATTCAGAAACTCCTGTTGGACTCCCAAATCTGCCACTAAATAGATTATTATTAAATCCCTCAACCAACGCCTTACCTTTCCCATTTATGAAAGCTCTCTGTTCAAAGGTAAAAAATAATTGCTAAAGTACCACCTCTCCAAAGCAAACCCTCAATAAAGGATAATTTACTCAGCCCTAAAAAAGGATGAAATTCTGCCATTTGCTCCTGGGTTGGGGGTACTTCACCAGCCCAGGAAAGCTGACTGTTGGTTTGTAGGACTCTGGGGGTTGGCTGAAGCCATGCTGGTAACTGGGAATTGGCCCGGTTGTGAGTATTTACACAATGGTAACTGACACAGGCTAAAGAACAAGGCGATTTTTCTCCCAGAGATCCCCTCACTAAACGTTGACCAGCACAACACTGCAGACTTGGAGCAAATGCTTAACCTCTCTGAGGTTCAAAAAGTACTTCTGAGAAAATGAGGTCATAATCGGGTAGCTGTAAGACTCAGGGGCTGTGTTTCGGGGGGAATATCGTGCAGGGTGAGCAGGAAATCCAGGGAGACAGGCAAGGTTTGCTCACTCCTGTCTTCCGTGGGGCTGTGTGAGCCCACCTGGACTCTTCATCCCACGCAGGGACTTCGCAGGATAACACGCCATAAGGTGCCTTCACATCCCCATGTGCTCACCCTTGAGCTGGTTTTGACTTCCCGAAGCCCTTACGATTCTCAAACACATTTATTCACGAGCTGCTCCATGTACACATCTGACTCCACCCAGTTTTTGTTCAGATGCTCAAAATATCCCGGTACCGAAATAAGAGACACAGCAAATCTAGAAAAAGCTCTTAGCCTTTACTTCCCACTGTTTTAAAGTAGTTATAAGTGAGAGGGATAAAATTAGCTTCACACTCGAAATAAAAAATAAATTTAAGTCAAAAGCCAAAAAGCCAAATGAGGATTATGGGCAAACAACCTAACCCATGTCTGGTTACTTTCTGTCTCTAATTCTAGTAACTTTTTTGTTTTTTTATCCAGATGAAAGAAAGAGTACTTGACTAGTTGCCGGGTCCTCTATGAGGCTCAAGGATTAGCTGCAGAGGCTGTTCTCCTTGGTCACCCCTGCACTCAGGGACGGGTGACGCGCCCACTGGCTGCTGGGGAACCGAGTGAAGACAGGACATCCCAGGTCTGTGTAGTGCATCTCTCTGGAGTACAGACGACACACCAGCAAAGAAGAAAGAACACAGCAAGGCACCATGTGCTGTGGGGAAAGCACAGCCCGGTGACGCTGGCAAGGTTGGCGAGACATTCCCTAGTTTTTCTCCGCAAAGCAAAGCGTTTCCCAAGGACCCCAATAAAGTGAAGCAGGTGAGGGTGCAGAGGAAGGACTCTGCCTTGAGGCAGTGGTGTGTCTGGCGCAGCAACAAAGCCATGTGGCCCACGGAGGGGGAGGGGGATGATGAGGACATGTCATTCTGCTTCTGGTTATGGAGATCCATTGGAGACTTAGAAGTGGGCACAGCTGCCCTGTGTAGCAGCATGTGGGGCGTCCCTGGACCAGGAGTGGGCACTTGCTCAGAGCAGGATGCAGAGACGGGGGTGGGGGGGAAGGGGTGAGAGGGTGAGACGCGTCATATATTTTCAAGGCAGAACGAGAGGATCTGCACTGGATGTGTTGTGGGTTAAAAGAAAAAAACAGACAAACGTTAAATGCCTTTTTGAGCGAATTGGTCAAAGGTGAGGCCGTTAATTAAGATAGTAAACATTTAGATGGAAATGGATTTGGGGGCTGTGAGGGGGAATCCAGAGCAAAGTTTCATGCATATTAAGTCGGACATATGAATAAAGCTGGGAAGTAGGCAGTTGGTAAATGAGTCTGGAATTCAGAGCCGAAAGGAGGGCTAGCAGTATAAATTTTGGAATGATCAGCATCTTCTGTTATGTTGGAGGAAAAAACAGATACGTTAGAAGAGAAGAGATCTGAGGGCAAACTGGGCACTTCAGCTGTAGAATTTGAGGAGAAAAGACCCCAAGGAGAGACTGGAGAGGGTGTCAGTGAAATAGGAAGAACATGAGTAGGGTGTGGGTCCCCAAGGCAGATGAGGGGATTGTTTCAAGGAGGAGAGAGCCACCCGAGTACTGAGATTTGGCCAAATCAGATGGGAGACTGTAGGGAGAGAATACATGATTCGAGCAGCTATAGAGCAAGGAGGTGTGAGGGAGGTGAGTCAGAGGGGTAGCTCGTCTTTAACAGGAGTGTCAGAGGGTGGAAAGTACATTAGGTACTGAGCGAATGTCCTTCCTTGGTTCCTCCCTTCTTTTTACCCTTTTGTGGCTTCCAGGAAGGGTCTTTAGAAGAGAATGCTGAAGTACATGACTTTTTCCCCTTGACATTTCATTCTTCCTTCCTGGAAAATGGACGTGATCGCTACCACCACAGCAGCCATCCTTCGATCAGGAGGCAACCGCTAAGACTGTGATAACATGCTTAGAGTACAAGAGCAGGTAAACAGAGGGATCCTGGATTAATGAATCCACTTTCAAGATGGGATGCAGGCTTTTGTCTGCCCGTCTCTGGGATTTTTCATGTCATTAACCCACTGTTGATCAGATCTCACGTATTGGCCGCCAAACATAATTTGTAAAGGATATAACTAGATGTCACTGACAAATCATTTCCCTGTGCCCAGAGATGGGTTATATATGCTTTCCCTGGCTTTTGATACCTGTAACTTTTATATTTGAATGGCATTATGAATAGAATATTATGTTCCAGTTGTTAATATTATTGCTGATGTGTTGCGAACATCATTCTGCTCCCCCCAGGCCTCCTGCAGTCAGGGTCCTAAACCAGCCCCCCCGGGATGCTTCAAATCTGCTCTGAGATCTCCCAGTTCTCTGTGCTACGTTGTGTTAGAAGAATATGATAGATATATTGGACAATTCATGTTATGAATTTCTATGTGTGCCATGCCACAGAACAGTAAAATCCCTGACACACACACACACACACACACACACACACACACGTGCAAAGATCACACAGCTGGTCTTTGAGCCCAGTGTACTTCATTCCCTGAGCATAACCAATCCATAAGCCTAATTACCAGACTTTTCTTAAATATCTGATTTGATCCCAGAGGTGAGACAGCTACATACATGGACATCAGTTGGGATTCCTCCCCTCTCCATCCACCCATTAAAAAAGTCAAAATCCAAGAACTTTAAATTGTACAAAGACAGACATTTGTCAAAAGAAGAAGAAAAAGTAAAAACCAAGCCTTTGCTGTTTAGACTCAGTTGGTGTGCGTTGTTGTATGAAGCATGCTTTGCTTTGTTTATTTTTGCCCTTTAGTCTCAATTAGTCATAAATTTCATCAATAAGAAACTGTTTTGGATGTTCTCCAGATCATTATTGTTAGCAGCTGAACAAATTATAATTATTGATACTATTGGGGGAAATTCCTGGATCTTTACAATTACCTTTAGGGATACCAACTAAGAAGGAAGAGATTGACCTCAACTAACTCTGGGTTTAGCTGAAGCAACAGGTCCAGTTATTTTCTTCTAGAAAGAATATGTTCATTCCCTTTGAAGATGAAAGTTATAGCTCAAGGCCATGAGGATGCATTAGAGCAGGACATAATAGGAGCTCATGAAACTGAGCAGGGCCCCATGGGGCTCCTGGGCACAAAAGCCTTTCCAGTTTCCCCCATTTCTTTTTTCTTTTTCTTTTTTTTTTTTTTTAACATCTTTATTGGAGTATAATTGCTTTACAATGGTGTGTTAGTTTCTGCTTTACAACAAAATGAATCAGTTATATATATACATATGTTCCCATATCCCCTCCCTCTTGCATCTCCCTCCCTCCCACCCTCCCTATCCCACCCCTCTAGGTGGTCACAAAGCACAGAGCTGATCTCCCTCTGCTATGCGGAAATAGGCTTCATTCAGCCTCCAAGACCTTCCCTGAGTTCCAATGAGCAGGTCCAAACAGTTGCTAATTAGGGAAGGGAGGGGATGCCGAGACCAGGGAGGAACAGTCAAGAGAAACAATAGTGCAGCCTTGGGGAGGGTCCTGGTTCCCCCTCAAGGGATACACAGAATAGTATCTTTGAGCTGTTTTGCAGCTACTGAAACCCCCCGCCGGGTGGGAGGAGTTAACTGTATGCTGCCCACAAGCATGTGGATCCCAGCCCCGTTGGAACCGGAAGGTTGATGCCGACTTCCACTTTGAAGGCATGAGCCCGCTGTGGCCCCCTTCGCCTGGCAAAGCCATAAAGCTATTCTTTTCTACTTCACCCAAAACTCTGTGTCGAGATTTAATTTGGTGTCCCTGTACAGAGGCCAGATTCAGCTTCACTCACAAGGCAGTTTTAGAATCCACATGTTGGCCACTCAGCAGTAGCATAAGCAATGTAGTCCGTCTGAAAGCAGTCTGTGTTCTTAAAAATTGTTTTAGACTATTGTCATGCATTTGCTTCTATACCATTGCACTGTGCCTACAGGGCGGGGGATGCATTTCAGTGTTAGTTACAATTATTAATAAACGATTTGGCTATTAAATAGTCATGCTCTGTGGCTTTTCAAGTGTGCATACAAGGGCCATCTGTTAAAACTGCAGGTAGAAAAGAAAGCAGGCTTTTAAAAATGGGCCAGATCATTCCCTTTACAAGGTGGTAGAAAATTGGGAGAGTGCCTCTGATCGATTACCCTCTGTATCCTGTAGTGACTGCGTCCATCAGGACCCACCGACCAGTGGTGCTCTGAGTACCAAAGGTCCTCAGCAGCACCCATGATATTTTTCACCACGTTAACTGTTGAGTTGATGTGTTAGGACAGCTCTCTGCAAAACACACGAGGGCTCCAAACAGCTCTGATGAAGGCCTTGGGAAGGCAGGTGCCTCCGGCCAGGAGTGGACAGTATTCCAGGGAAAGAAGGAAGGAGAGGCCAAGGAAACCAGTGACCAGCGGAGACATAGAGCATCCCCTGCCCACCTGCTCCTGCTGTTGTGCTAATCCTTAGCATATGGGCTTTGTTTTGATAGGCATGAAATTACATCAAGGTCATTTCTAATAACTGTCAATAGCTTGAGAGCAGCAGTCAGTTTTATTGACACCTACGCTGAAGAGCTCGGGGACCACCGGTCCCCTGGGAAACAGATTATTATTGATATTAGTAAATTAGTATCGATAGGCGTTTGATGAGTACAGCGCATCTACAATGCACCAACGTCCTCATCCAGAAAGAGTCGAGCCTGAGGTTCAGACAACGTGGGTTTGTTGTCCAAGCGTCTGTTCTTTACCGTGTCTTTCATTTTTCTTAAGAGGAAGCAGGAGAAACAAGGCTGTTTTACATAGATATCGCTAATTATTCCACTCGAAACTCCCTAAGGCTGTGCTAAGTGGCCTGCATTTTAAATTTTGCTATTTTCTTCTGTTAGGAGAAGGAATAGTCTTTCCTCTATCCTTCATATTCCATCGACCTCTGAAATTTTGTATATTGCAGAGGATGTTTGGATGGAAATGTATGTTTTCTTTTGAGTCTCTTTTACTAGAAGGATGGACCTTGAATAGTTGAGATGTTTTCTAAAGAGGCTGAGGGCCAGCCTCGCCCAAGGGATGCGCTGGAGTTCCCAGAATCCTGCACAGACCAGGCAGGGAGTCCACATCTCAGCCCACCGATGGAACGGGTAGCTTTTCAGAGCGGACCAGACCCAAATTTCAGTGGCACTTATCAGAAGCAGAAAAGACACGTAGTCAGAGGAACATGGGCTGAGCTCGTGAGAGCAACAGCCCTGGAGAAACCCCAAACCAATAAGACCCTGCCGACTTTTCAGACAGGCGAGGAAAAGAAAAGAAAACCATTGTGTGGTTTCTTTTCTTTCCAGAAAAGAAAACCATTGTGTGGGAATCAAATTAGATGTTCACGAAAAATAGAGCAACAGCAGAAATGACATAAAAGTCAATTAAGGTTCCACTTATAGGAAATGCCCAGAACACGCAGACCCTTAGAGACAGAAAGTAGATTAAACGCTTAAGAGTGGGCTGCGCCTGGGTGGAGAGGGGATGCACAGCACCTGCCAAGGGGGTGGGATTTATTTTAGGGGATGACGAAAATGTTTTGGAATTAGATTATGGTGATGGCTGTGCATATACTAAAAACATTGAATTGTACACTTTAAATGGGTGAATTCTATGGTGTGTGAATTGTATCTCAATTAAAAAAAAATAAACTATGAGAAAAACATAAACCTGGGAACGTCTCTGTAGTAACAAAAGTGAAAATGAGGAATTGAGAGTGAGGAATAAAACTATTTGTTTTAGTGTTAATGTACAGATTTAGTAAATCACGGAATTAGCGTTCTTGCCATTATGTTGTATTTCTAATTCTGTAAATTCAGAGCAAGATAAGGTAAGGAGGGTGAAAAAATGCTTGTGCTACAGGCCACTATCACAGCGAGTGGCTAACGGGCCGAGGTGCTGTTCCGGCAATTGGTGGGCTCGGCAGTGGTACCCGCGCTCGGCAGCGGTACCCGCGCTCGGCAGTGGTACCAGCGCTCAGCCGTGGTACCCACGCTCGGCAGTGGTACCCGCACTCGGGAGCGGTACCTGCGCTCAGCAGTGGTTCCAGCGCTCGGGAGTGGGGCTGGACTGGCCGCATCACTGGGCTGTGTGCACCGTGTACTTTAATCAGCTATTAACTGGGCTATGGCGCCAACAATGGCATTTTGAGTTCTGAAACTTGTATTTCAGCCAATCCCCTCATAGCGACACCTCAGCTGGCCGCATGTGTTACTTCTGTGTCCCCACTGCCCTATTGGCTTAGGTTTCATTTTCCTCGTGGCATCTTCTTTGGCGTGTACACCTCACTGCCAGATTCCTCACCACCCCACTCTCTACTCCTGATGAATCCACCTGTAAACTTAGTGGGCTACGAGGTTTAATGTGGGGTTATTTGGAAACACCTCTTATTCAATATTTCTTTCTCTGGAAAATGTATAAAAAGATAAAATTCTACTCGTGAGGTGCTTGCTTCACCCAGGTGTCTGCATTTGCCGCTGGTCTCAAGAAGAGACCACATAACATTCCCAGATAGAATTGAAGCTCAGGGAACAGCGGGTCGAAGACTTTCATTTGCAAATGAGGTCACGGAGACCCAAAGACCAGGACAAGTGACTACCTTGTAGAAGGCAATCTTCAAATGAGGTATTTTAGGGTCGGGGAGGAAGAGCGCGAGCGCTCAGGTTACAGGAGCGAAGGTCATGCCTGCGGTGGACGTGGATGTGTGGTCCACTAGCAGCACAGCCATAGACGGCCAAACGCTTGGTGCCAAAACTCACAACTTACAGTGTGACTCCACGGCAGAGGGAAGCTCGGGATGAGAAACAACGGTGCCAAAATGCAAGGTTTAAGTCAAAGAGGATGAAGATCATTCTCATATTTCTTGAAAATTTTCACTAGCAGAATTTAACTACAATTAAACTACAAACTGAGGGAGAAACTGTGCTTGAACGATTACAAATTAACATCCCCACATGACTGATGCCTTAAGGTAGATATCAGTCATATTTTATATGTATCCTAACAACTTTAGCACCATCATAGTTTCCTGTTATAACAAAGAGTAAAAACGGAAGTGGTAAAAGTAAAGAAAAAAACCACTGGTGACTAAATATCTAATACCAGTTCTCTTATGTGGGTTCAACTGTATGACTACGAAAACAATTTGTTTTGCCATAGAATTTAGCATGTTCCTCATTAAAAAGAGAGTATCTTGAATAATAAATTTCAAATTATTTCCTCATACATGTCCATATGCATAATAAGTGGGCATTTTAGTTCCTATCTAATTATCTAGATTGGTGCAGAATTTAAAAAAAAAAAAAGCCAGTTTTAATTGCAAAAGTGCTGCCGGCTTCAAATTTTAATTGCAATTCACAAATGGTTGGACTGGCAGTGTTCCATGACAAAGAAAAAAATCATTTTAATAGCAGAAGTACTGCCTCGCTGCAGATTTCAATTTCATTTTACAAGATACTGGGTCATTACGAGGAACAAATGGCCGGTATGAACCTCTGAGGTGTGGGTCGGGTTGGAGAGGCCTTGAAACATTTGCCTCACCGAGGCTGCCGTGACTGTGGTCTCCTTCTCATCGCCAAGATCAAGATCAGAGAAATCCTGAAAGCCTCGCGGAAGTTCTCACACCCTCAGCTCTGGCTGGCGTAAAGCTGTGCTCAGCCATGGAGTTTGTCCTGTCTCTGCATCAGGAGCTCCACAAATGGGTGTAACGGGCTCCTTTGTAAGCTTTGGGATAAAGGAAAAGCAAACTGTTTTCGTGGAAATACGTCCCCCTCAGATCTTACAGTTCACTCCGTCCTCAGCCCACGCAAGGGTCCTCAGGGCAAGCTTTGGCTTCGGTCGGTCCTGCAGGATGCTGAGTGGACACAGGTGAAAGGCGCTTTAGTTTTACTGGGTCTTCTGACAGGTGAAGATGCTGAGGGGCGGTGCTGTCATGGTAACAGCAGCAGCGCCATCCAGGTACCCCCCATTGGTCAGAGACAAGTGACGGGAGACTGCTTTACCCCTTTGTCACCCAACGAGGACTCTGGACCTGGGTCTCCAGCCTCTGAAGGTGGAGGGATCTGCATCCCCCCAACCCCGGACTCCTGGCTCTCCCCTGTGTCTCACTTTGGAGGGCAGCCTACCCTCAGGGCAGCTACCTGCTCACACACTGCACCGCGCCAGCCCTAGGAGGGGTGTTGCCTTCCATCCAAGTCTAGGGCTGTACATGTGGCACGGGCACCGCTGTGCTGGGATAATCACTGGTGGAACCCAAAGGGTGTTCTGCCTACTGACGCCCCAAAGGCACATAAGTGAATCGAAAGGGCAACGTAGTCTGTGATTCAAAGGCATTGCAAATGGACTTAAACTGTTATTCCCAGAACTCTAAAAAATAGAGTTCAAAAAGAGCTGGGTTAGGGCTTCCCTGGTGGCACAGTGGTTAAGAGTCCACCTGCCAGTGCAGGAGACATGGGTTCGAGCCCTGGTCCAGGAAGATCCCATATGCCGTGGAGCAACTAAGCTCGTGTGCCACAATTACTGAGCCTGCACTCCAGAGCCCGCGAGCCACAAATACTGAAGCCCGCGCACCTAGAGCCCATGCTCTGCAACAAGAGAAGTCGCACGAAGAGTAGCCCCTGCTCGCCACCACTAGAGAAAGCCCACGCGCAGCAACGAAGACCCAACACAGCCAAAAATAAATAAATAAATAAATTTATTTAAAAAAAAAAAAAGCTGGGTTAATTTTTTAAGACTTTACTTTTTATAGCAGCTGTAGGTTCACATCAAAATTGAGAGGAAGTTACAGAGATTTCCTGTGTACCTCCTGCCCCCGTATAGTCATTGCCAACATTCCCCCCAGACGGGACATTTGTCACAATCAATGGACCTACATTTATATGTCATGTCACCCAAAGTCCAGAGTTTGTATTAAGATTCACTCTTGGTGTTGTACATTCTATGAATTTGGACAAATGCACACAAATGTATCCATCTTTATAGTATCATACAGAGTATTTGCACTGCCCTAAAATCCTTTGTGTTCTGCTCACTTATCTCTCCCCCAACTCCTCACTCTGGGCAACAACTGATCTTTTTACTCTTTCCATCTCTTTGCCTTAGATTAATTTTTAAATCTCTACTTTTAGGGTTGTGTAAAACATTTTTCACTACACATATCATTTTTATTTTTACTATTTGGTAAAAGTAAATTATAAATAAAATGATATATATTGCATCACACAAAAGCATATATATGCACCTTATTTTTATATAAATATGTATTATGTATTATATATTACATAAATATGTATATTACATATAATATTTACATGTTATATATGCACATTATTTATATATATATTGTATATACACATGTATCTCATCAGTACAAACCACTATGCAGTTAAAATAATTATACAGATGTAATAACAAATTTTTATGAAATTAGTAAATTCATGAGACATTAAAATAATAATAAAACTTTAATGATCTCTAAATGAGGCGGAAGGTCAAGGGTAACTTCCTTAGTGTGCTATTACCAACCTCTGTTTCTATTTTTAATAAATGGAAGTGTTTTATAACTCAGAAAAATGATTCTGTCATTCCCAGAGCATACCCTACATCTGCAAACACAGAACTACGTATGGAGACAAATGTGGGTAAACATAAATTCTAAGCCCAGCCTCTCGAAGGCTCTGGTGTCCTCACGTCCCTAATACATCTCGGCACCAATGAAGTGCTGTCACCATCCATTACACATGACAGTAATGTTACATTCAAAGTGTATTTTTCTTACATTCATCTCAAGGCACTATTAAAACAGAGTTAACAGTTAAATGGTTGATATCTTGTGCATACAAAATAAGACCAAATTTCATCTCCCATCTATTTTGGCAAATATTTACTAAGTGTATCTGGGAGGCACTGGTCTTGCCCTAGAGTTTTACAGCCAGAAGCACCGCACAGAGTTCAGCTGAGAACAGAGAATCCGTGGGTCTGGGGCCCAGCTCGGGGCTGCTCCCAGGCAGTGGGGCTGTCTCAGAAAGCAAAGTTCATACTCAACTGCTTTATCCACGTCAAACATTTCAAGAGGGCTGAGTGCCTGAAGTGAAAACAATTCTATCAGATAATCTGAAATCCTAAAATTCCATAATGCAATGCTGACAGTGCTCGGGATGTGGCATCTTTCAAGACAGCAGGAACCATGGAGTTTGCAGCACCAGGACCCACCCAGAAGCTCCCTGTGGCCTCTGAAGGAATACCCAGGGCAGCTGAAATGACTCAATAAATGTTTAACTTTGCTGCCCAGCATGGACCCAACTCTGAGGAAAACTGCCCCTTTGTGTCCTGAAAGTGCACCGTGGACAGCAAAGAAGAGAGGAGAAGACACATAAATCATGGCGAGAAAGCCAAAGCCAGAAAATGTGAGGGTGATTTACTTGAAACACAGGAAGGAGAATAAAATGCATGCTAAAAGCTTCCCATTGAGGAGAAAAAAAGGGAATTCATAGCCAGAAATAAGGTAAGACACAGTTAGCAAAAGTGCCCAAGGTACAATCATTTCTGCTTAGGAGAGAAGCTGGATTTAATAATTCTGGGTCTGTGTGTGTGCGTGTGTGTGTGTGTGTGCGTGTGCATTCATGTGCTTGTGTGCTTTCACATGTGTGAGATCGTCTGGGAGAGTTTACAACGTGCAGACCACTTGCACACGCACACATACCTGTGCAAGGAGGACTCCCAGCTGCTGAAGCAGAACTTGGGATCCAACGCAGGTTTTGTCACCTCCCTGGTCTGAGCTCATGCAACCTGGGTCCACGGGGCCCCCTGAGAGCACGGGGCCTGCAGGGCTGTCCTCGGAGCAGGCTCTCCCTGAAGGGACAGCTGGCCTCTCCCACAGAGGCCACACACGTAGGGGAGGTCTGCTAGGGCTTGAGGGTGACAGGCGGGTGCCGGGCAGCAGGGGCCAGAGGGGTCAGCAACATGCTCGAGGTGGGGACAGCAGGGTCCGTTGGGCCATGACAAGGGACAAGACGCAGCTCACAGGGGTTGGAGGCAAAAAGGGTGTGGCCACACCCACTGCCCGGAGGCTGAGGGCACCATCCAGGAGGATGCAGCAGGCAGGGTCACAGGGCCGGGGCAGGACAGAAGTGGATGCATCCATCGGGGCCTCCATCACATTCTTGCCACCAGCCAAGAGTGAGGAGGGGGCCCGGGGGTTTTCCTCCCCAGCAGAGAACCGTCTCCACACAGCGTTCCTGGCAGGGCAGAGTGAGCTGGTGATCAGGTCTAACACCAGCCAATTTCTAGCTGCACGATGTGACAACGCACTTGATCCTCCCAATGGTACAAAAGGGAGCAAAACAGTGACTTGTAGGTCCCTCTCGGAGTGGGTGAGGGTGAGGTGATGCTCGGAGGGGTGGCCCAGAGTCGAGCTTCAGCCCCACGTACTGCAACCATCACAGGTCGAAAGAGACCTGGGGCAGAGGTGACCCTGGGCCACAGCGTGCTCTGATAGATGCTGATAATAATTCATCTTTCCAGGAGGTGATGTCACCACATTTGCAGAGATGCTGGGGAACACGTCATCCTTATGTAAATGTAAACCCACTGGCCCCTTGAGACCAGAGCATGGCCTCTTCTGCCACTTCTGCCACCATCTCACGACTGTGTAGGGTTTAATGAGTTTACACATTTCACTGCATGTATTTCTTGCTCTCCAGGAACTTTCACCTTGCAAGAGCCTCTCTCTCAGTTTCCCGAAACGACACTAAAGTGGCCAGCCAATTCTAACCATCCCATGGTAGCAATCTGCTGGTGGTCTTAGGTTACAAACCGCTTTATAAGCGCTAATTATTATTTCAGTAAATTATTTTTACATTTTTTTCCCAAAAGAGTGAAATAAACCAGCATAAGCAGAAAAACATAAACAGCACAAGAATTGTTTCATGGGCCCCTGGCTGAGGTTCTGAACTTGAACATTATACGCGGGGAAACATTAGATGCAGTAATAATGTAATGATGCTCCACTGTAGAACTATTATCTTTCTTATTGTCACTTCTCCCTTCAGATGAGGGCTGGAGGGTTTAACCCTCTCTATTCTGTCCCCAGAAGAGCTGTCTACACCCTACGTACTCTTTAAATCCATCCATAGACATCCAGATTTTACAGAGCCTAAGAGAGAGAATCTCACAGATGTTAGAATCACTTCTAAACTTTACCTGTTGTTTCTTGGTATCTCAAAATATCAGGAATTAAAAGAATGGTATGAAGCCATTAAATTAAAACAGATACAGGTTAATGCAATTAGTGAGTATGTATTCAGATATCGATGCCTTTACAATGGAATGGAATCAATTCATTGTACGTGATTCTTGGGCTATTTCTCCTTTTGACAGCACTTGAAATCAGCCATGCTGCACAGGAGCAGCTCAGAAGTGGTCATGCTGGTCCGAGAGGCCGAGCCAAGAAATGCAGAAAATGGCTTCACTGGAACATCTCCTGGAGCGGCGTGACAGTGACAGCCAGGAGAGAAGGCAAGCGCCATATACGCTCTGTTCTAACAAACAAGGATGCAGAGCTACGGGAGATGTAGGAGTTGCAGAAAGACGTGCGTATCTGCAGCAGGAATTCTCAGACTGAAAGCAAACTTGGCAGCCTTAGCAGAGGAGGGCCATTGTCTTTAAACATCGGATGAAGTCTCTTCGAATTCAGGGAGGAAAGAATGCCAGTCTTTGAGAACTGTTCAGCTTGGAGAACGGCAGCACCCATGAGATATCTGGGAGGGCAGAGAATCTCATTGCGCATGGCTTGAGTGATATCGGGGGATGCCAGCAACCCCTGGAAATTCCTGATGCCTAGCGGTGCACCTGGAAAACGATAGCTGGCAGGTGTGTGTGTGTGTGTGTGTGTGTGTGTGTGTGTGTGTGTATAAGATACTCTAATTGCATGGGCTTTAATAGCTTATATAGATAATGTTTTCCTGTCACTTAAAACTTAGTGTTACTGGACCACATATATATATAAAAGATATAACTTTTACGTATATATTACCTGTATACACATACATCTGGTAATTTCATATATGTATGATACACGCATGTAAGTATGTGTGTGTGGGTGTGAGGGTGTGTGTGTGTGTAATACTGTAATTCTATGGGCTTTAATAACTGACATGGATAACATTTTTGTATCAATTAAAATTTAGCATTACTGGACCTTATATATATTGATAATGTACATACTATAACTTTTATGTATTATATATTACCTATATACACATACACCTGGTAAATTTCCTGTATGCATGATACATACATATAAGTGTGAGTGTGTGTGTGTCATATGTGCATAGAATTTGCCAGACTTAACCCACACGAGCTATTTTTCCTCCACAGAGCTTGCAAACAATCTACATCAATACCTGAGCCCATGTTGATAAGGACGTCATAAATTACACGTGTGTTACGCCTGCCACCCCTTAATGACATCACTGAAGACGGCAGTGTGAGATAGACAGGAACCCACGTGCTGTGGCCAATAGAAGCCATCAGCTAGCTGGTGGCATTAAAGACAACTCAGGTTTTAAATATGCACTGATGACAGCATGGCCACAGAGGAAGAGGAACCCAGATTCTCCTGTTCATCAGGCTTTGGCCCCCATGTACAACGGCGCGCTTCTGTGTGACTAGAGGAGCAATTATGGTTTTCTTGTTTGGTTGTTTTTTTTTTTTTTTTTGCGGTACGCGGGCCTCTCACTGCTGTGGCCTCTCCCGTTGCGGAGCACAGGCTCCGAACGCGCAGGCTCAGCGGCCATGGCTCACGGGCCCAGCCGCTCCACGGCATGTGGGATCTTCCCGGACCGGGGCACGAACCCGTGTCCCTTGCATCGGCAGGCGGACTCCCAACCACTGCGCCACCAGGGAAGCCGGCAATTGTGTTTTTAATACACTTATATTCCACTCCCCATCTCCCCATCGTTCCAGGATAATGAGTCCTTAGAAAAAGGAGAAATATAATATTCAGCCGTAAGATTATCGTTCGGTGTAAATTATCACTGCGTCTGCAGAGGGCAAGTACTTGACAGTCTGGGAAGCCCGGATGTCAGCAGTTCTGCTGACGGCCTTCTTGCTCTACGACCGAGAGAAGACACCCCGTCCCTCCCCGCGACCAGCATTACCCTCTGCTCTTCTGCTCTTCCCGAGGGTAAAGTCTGGACTCTCACATCAGCTGTAGGTACGAAGGGGACAGTAGATGACACCAAAAATCCCTGGTACCAGCATAGACGACAGCCCCAATGCCAGGACTATCGGGCCAGTGCAGAGTCCATGGTAAATGCAGCCGATTGCAGAGCGCAGCATGCATACTTGTTAAATGCATTTTGTTGACACTCATGATTTCATAGTCTGCCTGATTGATATCCACGGGCCACTCCCGGCAGGTGGAGGTAGGGAGGGCCGAGGCTGGAAGGAGGGGAGGGGACGCCGGGGTGATCGCTGATCCCAGAGGCGCTAACACTTGGATGACAGCCACCTCCGAGCAGGCAGCTCACGCCTCAGTCCTGCAACGGGACCTTTGGGAGAACCATGCCCGTTGAGGGGAAATGTCAGCAAAGGTTAAACAATCGCTCTTCAAAACCATCTGGGTCCTCGTTTTTACCAGTTGCCAAACCTCGGAAGATAACCCGGGCCTAAACCCCAGGAAGCCGCAGGGAACGAGAAAGGCGATCTCATAAGGGGAGCATGTCTTTAATCCCACATGCACCAGACTGTTGTCTGGACGGTGTTTCCATGGAGCGAAGACTTACAACCACATGTAAATATACAGCAAGGCTTCCATATACCTTGACTGATAATTGGTGTGTGTTACGTAAACCAGTGTGGATATTTTCCATCGCAAGAACAAGGACAAGCTTTTAAGGCCAAGAAAAATTGTATTTGCGGTAGCCCTAAATATCCATCATTTAAACCTCAGTAGCAATCTATTTGGTTGTAGAGATAACAAGTGTTCCAAAGTTTAGGAAAGCCGTACCCAGAACATCCCAGAACAGAGGTTTGGATTTTAGAACATGTTTTGAAAAGATGAACTATGAAAGAAGAGTTGTGTTATTTTATATTTTAGCTAAGATATTTGGAAGAGAGACTTACCCAGACATGAGCAACACAATGGGCATAGGTGCGTGTCTGTGTGTGTGTGTGCGCACAGAGTTGTGTTTACATTTTGCCTTACGCAGTGCATAACCAAGGGGGGTTACATTTGTTTGGGGAACTTTGGGCGTGGAATACTCATAACGTGCAGAACGGAGGCCAGGAACGCCCTCACGTGATCAGTGTTTTAGCTCATGATTATTCTATGTGCATTTCTCATGGCTGTAAAAAATAAGACCCATGAGGCTCTCTTACATTTTAAATAACTAATTGAAGATAACACATATATTATACAGTTTATGTTTTTGAGGAGAATGATGGTACAAATGATGCAATTCCTCAAATCAAAAACTGCAGGAAGGCCAGTTAGTCAGGTGGCCATTTGATGAATGGTTTTCATGTATCAGGAGCATTTTGCGGATCCTCATTCACAGCATGAAGCATGAAAAGTGTTAAATTTAAAAGGTTCTCTTAACTATCCACTAAGTGAATTAAGTCAGGAAGAGAAAGACAAATACCATATGATATCACTTACACGTGGAATCTGAAACAAATGAACTTATCTACGAAACAGGAACAGACTCACAGACATAGAGAACAGACTTGGGGTTGCCAAGGGGAATGGGGGTGGGGGAAGGATGGATTGGGAGTTTGGGGTTAGCAGATGCAAACTAGTATATATAGAATGGACAAACAACAAGGTCCTCCTGTATAGCACAGGGAACTATATTCAATGTCCTGAGATAAACCATAATAGAAAAGAATATGAAAAAGAATGTATATATATGTATAATTGAATCACTTTGCTGTACAGCAGAAACTCACACAACCTTGTAAATCAATTATATTTCAATATAATAAATAAAAAATAAAAAATTCTCTTAATAATAAATTGCTTTAGATTCTTGAGTCAGCTTCATGGTAAACTGCAACTGCATATTTTGCATGAATATAACTGTATACAGTATTACAGTTTCTATTTTATTAAGTACTGGTATGTACAAGACAGTACTTCATTTGCTTTATTACGCTATGCAAACAGCAATGAAGTGGCTGAATTTCTCAATGATATCAACATGTGTCAAGAAATGTGCTCACTGCTTATTTTTCACACAATTATGAGCACAGAATATTTGGAACCTAAGCATGGTATTGATAAAATTTTAGTTTTATACTTTAAAAGAAAACTATAGATAGTTTTCTTTTAAAAGCTATCAAAGGATACATATTTAATACTGTGAAACACTGAGAGTCCTTTTGGTTAGAAAATTTCTAAGATAATATTGGAGTAAAAATATACTTAGTACATTTTTACTAAATGTAATATACAAATACTTCAAACAGTTTTTAAAATCAATCTTCTAATTATTTCTATTTGCTACCAATAAAATATTAGTACATTTCTTTAAATTATATATACTTTTATAAACATGTATTTTACGCAAACGTAAATATGTATATATGTGTGTGTGCGTGTGTGTGTGTGTGTGTGTGTTTAAAAACCATTTGTCTAATCCTCTTCTTCAGGAGAAAAAAAATAGTAAAAATATAGTACAAGTTTCTTAAATTATTTTAAGTAAATTAAAAAAATCTAAACAGTTACTTTTCAGAAATAAATTAAGAGAATAAGCAATCAAAATCTCCCCATTAAAATCTAGGGAGTTCCCTGGTGGCCCAGTAGTTAGGACTCAGCTTTCACTGCCATGGCCCAGGGTTCAATCCCTGGTCAGGGAATTAAGATCCCACAAGCCATGTGGCCAAAAAAGAAAAAAAAAAATTTTAATTTAAAGACAAATCCCCCCTCCTGCCCCCAAATAGAAGCCATTCAGAGGGACACGTGGTGTCACAGGAGCAGAAACTACAACATCCGTGTGAAAACAGCAAGACTGTTCTTGCACGGGACACCAGTATTATTTGAAACAGCTATCCTCAAAAAGAATTGTATTTTAATTCACTGTAAGTGGCCAAAATATAGGCTTCTATCATTGGAAATCTGGAACCAAAAACAAAATCCGGTGGCTTCTCCTGCTACTCCTGGGAGTGAAGTGTATTTGAGAAGAGCAGAGACCCTCCTTAACGTCTTGGGGAATCACCCAAACCGGAAAACCCCCTTTGACTCTGGCCCAGCCCCAGGGACAGCCAGCTTGGGGCATCCTTTCCGCATCCTGGGGGATGCACTGCCATCTAGCGGCCCTGGGTGGCTCCATCCAGCCCGGCAGCCTCGGGAGTACTGCACAGGCTTCTGAAATTCCTGACCCCCAGGTTCTCTGTGGGCCTTTGGGGTCTTACTACGCAGGAGGAGCCACGTCCAATCAGTGCCTGAGGGTTTGGACGGGAATGTCTCTGTGATCAGGCCCCAGCCTGTGTGAGACGGTCTTACGGCACAGCTGCATCGCTTGGCACTCAGGCAGAAAGAATGCACCTTCCCAGCGGTCAGACCTCAGCTGCTGAAATGACAGAAAGAAAGGAAACACAAGATGTAGAGATGCAGCCCCTCTGCCTCTCAGGGGCGATGGGACCCACCAAGCACCAGCCAAATGCTTTTTGGGTCTGAAAATGGCACAAGGAAAAGACAGTCTGGGTGTTTGAAGTCACTATATAGAAAAAAAAAAAAATGAAGATGGAATTAGCCATGCAGAGATTTTGCTACTGAAAAACAGTCATCCACAGTGCCTGGCACCTATAAAAAATGTTTTGGAAAACAAAATAGCAGGTGATAAATGTTCCTGATTTAAACATTTGTTTCTACTGGTTTAAGTTTCCTTTACGTTTGGACTACATGGAGGAAACCCTTTTTTGTCCATATAGATTAACAAGTAATATTTTCTAGGTTTTCCTCAGCAGTTTAAAATACATGGTCACAGCAATGTTGATACCCATTTACCAAAGCACTAAAAATATCCAAACTAGTGTAAAGTTTTGTACATTGCAAATGGTAGAAAAGAAAAAAAATATATGTATATTTCAGAACTGATT
The DNA here is from genome assembly GCA_036417435.1 of Inia geoffrensis. Classification (NCBI taxonomy): domain Eukaryota; kingdom Metazoa; phylum Chordata; class Mammalia; order Artiodactyla; family Iniidae; genus Inia; species Inia geoffrensis. Next base: position 5,324,552 of record CM070913.1, read on the forward strand.
TTTCCAATTTCAAACCCATGAAGATATTTTAGGGTCACCTAAGACTGATGAAGGGATTTCAAACAGAATAGTGCTTTTTTTAACATTTAAAAAAATTCTCGAATCTTTAACAGAGCTAAAGCATTAACATTGGGTGGGTATATTGCCATTCAGAAATATTTCTGTAAATGTAGGAAGATTCCAAAGAAATCACAAGCCACCTACTCTGTAATGATTGTTTTAAATATCCTTTAAAATATAGCTTATTCTTTTTTCTATTTATTTATTTATTGTTTGACTGCTTCAAGGGGCACACAGGATCTTAGTTCCCCAACCAGGGATTGAACCTATGCCCCTTGCAGTGAAAGTGCGGAGTCCCAACCACTGGAACAATAGGGAATTTCCTCATTTTTATTTGCTTATTTATTTTTCTTTTTTCTTTATAGTGGACTATATCAAGTCTGAGGGAAAATGGAACTAGTTTTCAAACAGATGCCAATAAATTTTTACTTGTAACAATAGTTTTTTTGTAATGGTAACAGAGAAGACTCATTACCTGTCTCACTAATTGTATAATAACACTTCTATCAATGACATTTTGGAATCCAGAAGCCTAATACTGTTTTCCAAAGATGTCAGTGGTACCTTAGCTGCTTCCCATCAAAAATACTGTGGGTGTTTACTAGTTGAAGAACTTCTGTTGTGTATACAATTAGCAGAGGAGGATGTGTTTATACACAATTTGTGTATCTTTTCTTCCTTTCCTAAAAAGTTATTTTCGGGCTTCCCTGGTGGCGCCGTGATTGAGAGCCCGCCTGCCGATGCAGGGGACGCGGGTTCGTGCCCCGGTCCGGGAGGATCCCATGTGCCGCGGAGCGGCTGGGCCCGTGAGCCGTGGCCGCTGAGCCTGCGCGTCCGGAGCCTGTGCTCCGCAACGGGAGAGGCCACAGCAGTGAGAGGCCTGCGTACCGAAATAAAAAGTTATTTTCACAAGTAAGCCACCAACCTCATTTTTTAAAAACAAAAGCACCTGCCTTTCTACTGATGTCAGCTACCAGGAATCCCCGGGTTCTGGGGTTGGCCAAGTCCAATTCCAGCAACACACTCTGTCTGGTTTACTTTCTCTTCTGACAGGCTTGAAGGCAGGTGGACAGTTCATTACAGATGACGAAGTAAATGCAAATTAGGGAGAACATTTCCTCCGCAGAGATACCCACACGGCCCCTACCTTCCTACATGGGATTTCTTATACATTTAAATATGTTTAGCAACATGCCTTGTACACATTTAAAACAATAATTTGTCTTTTCTCAGGAAAGTTGGAAATGCATCTTCTGTATTGCTGTCATTGAAATTTCAAATACATGTATGCCTAGGAAAGGCATCAAGTAGATGTATGCTTAGTAAACTGTATTGTATCTCAGTACTAAAATCACAAAGTACTCCTTTTCATTTGTGTACTCTTCTTTTCCCAACAGTTTCATATGTTCTTAACACTTCGTCTCTTTAAAAGACAAATACGACCATTCGTATTTTGAAATTACTAAGTAAATCTTGTTCAGTTTTAGATTTTCATGAAAACTGAATCCAAAGTTATGAAGGTCTGGAACAGAAACATCATGGCTAATAAAAATCAGATGAAAAGAAGGGATCATTGGCTGGTATTTGTGACCAAGAAGTATATTTTCTAATAAATGGGAGGTGTTTTGAATACTCTAGTCCTGCCAAGCTAAGGATTGATTCGGTTTTACTTCTATGTCAAAAGGATGCTCTCTACCAGCACACGATGGGCAGCCTTCGGTTCTGTTAACAACAATGACAACCACAGCCAGTGACCAGCACTGCTGGCCTCAGCATCACCCTAGGGCTTCATTAGGAAGCCACAGGCGGCAGCCGGATTGGTGGGAGCAGAGTTCCCTTCACCCCCCAGGCTGGGACCCACCAAAAGCCACCTTCCCAGGTAAAAGGAAGCCTGGTGCCCGTGCCCCTGCCCTCCCCCTCCTCCATGCACAGGGGCGGCCCTGGACCGTGGTGGGTACTTCCTGTCCCCATGAGGAAATGATTGACAGGATAACCCAGCCAGCTGATGGATATGCTGGTGTGCTTGTAGACTCAAGACATAACCTACGGGAATGGCAGGAGCCCTAGGTATTGTCAGATGATTATGCTGAAACAGAGCTGTGTGAGTTCTGAAAAACCTGGCTGGTGCTTGGCTCCGTCGCTAGCTATGGACAAAACACAAGCCAGACAAGCCATTAAAAACGCATAAATGTAATGATTTTGGTACTCATCTTGCATGCTTAGTTAAGGGTAAAAATTCAGCAGACCTCTCAGCAGTGCAAACTCCCTGCCATGTATTTTGATGGCACACGACGTCCATTTTTAGTTTGCATGTCGCCCAAGAAGATTAAAATCCCAATTTTCCTCTCATCAAATTTAGATTGTGTCTGTTATCAAGAAGTGTGATTTTATTTTCTTTTATATTTCAAAGAACATGAGAACAAATACTCGCATAGAGACCCAGCCTGGCCGTGGCCCCATTTTTGAGACCCAGGTCTTAGAGGAAAGGGTTGGGGACCCAGTCTCACAGGCCAGCCCACTTCAGAAGTTTGCAATGAGAATTTGCAATGACAGTGTTTGAAAGCCCCTCCTAATATCTCTAGCTCAGGCAGGGTCTCAGTGACAGGCAGCTCCTTTAGCTTTTGAGGTTGTTATGCTTGAGGAAGAGATGTCTATTTCTGCCTAGATCCCGTCCCTTGTGGCACCCCTGGGTCTTGACTCTCGACAGTTCACACCCTGAAACAGGACTCTGCACATTTTTTTCTTCTGTAAAGGGCCAGACACCAAATAGTTTAGGCTTTGCAGGTCATGCGGTCTCTGCTGCAACTACTCATTTCTGCCCTTGTGGAATGAAAGCAGCCACAGACCCTGTGCCAACGAGCGGGTTGGCTGGGATCCAATGAATCTGCACTTAAAAGGGCGAGTGGTGGGCCAGATTTGGCTGAAGGGCCCTGGCTCACCCACCCTGCTCAGAATAATTGATCCCCCTTTGTCAGACCATGAATCAGCTAAGTGTCTTGACGTCTGCTTTGGAAAACCTGGTCACCAGAATTATAGAACCAATGATTTCCACAGCCACCTTCACCTCTTTATGTTTTTCCATGAAGTAAAACTTCAATCTCCTGTATATTCTTGGAAGTAAGGACAACATCAAACATGTATTTGGATAGGGAAATGGAAATTCTTATCTTCAAAATTTTTCTGCATATACAATTTCTCCTTTTTTTTGGTTCACATTCCAACTTTCTAGATATGATAGGTTGAAAATTTAGGTTAAAGAATGAGAAACCAAATCGATGTCAGCAGTGGAGGGGGAACCCTTCCTATTTGATCACGTTTGTGATCACTGGTGCTGGGGAAGACCTCACTCATCTGAGTTTCTTTAGCAGATTTGCTGAGGACACAAAACACAGCGGTAGAGTTTTAGAAACACTCACATATGTCTTTGAAAACAAAGCTGTGTGTCAACAACTCTCTTTATCTGAGAAAATTCAGTTCAAATGCTCAGACCCAAATCTTCTAAGACCATCCCTATAGGTACAGAACTGTGCTGTGCAGCTGAGCTCCTGCTGGCTGAGAAAGCTTTTCTGGAAAGATCTTCACCATCAATTTCTCTTCTCTCTGTCACTCCCCCCTATCCTCTTCTCTTTCCAGCCTCCTCCTTGGTCTTTCTTTCTGGAAATTTAATTAGGGATTCTGCCAGCCCTTTACTAAACCCTGACTCAGGGAATTCTGATTCATTCAGAGTTGATAAATAACAGTTTAAAAATCATGTCCAAAGGAGAAAATTGAAGAAAAAAATCTATAACATCCTCTGAAAAAAAAACATTTTTTCCTCTAATTCCTGCAGGGTAACAATCTGCAGGTATTTAACTGATAGATAGATAGATAGGTAGATTAGATAGATTGATAGATAGATGATAGATAATAGGTGATAGATAGATAACATACATATAAATGTAGTCATATCTTTATATCTGTATATAGATTCTGTAATGTGTATACTTTTTAAGACAAAGGTATTTACTCTCCTTATCTGTCTCCTATTTTATCTTTTAGTTGGAGGCTGTTTTAATAGCTGTCTAAACATAAGAAAAGTGAACAAATAAAAAAGCAAATAAATAAAATGTTTTTCAGGGTCAGCTAGTTTTCTCGTCTTAGTACGCACAGCACTGTACATTTGGTAGTACTTATTTAATGCTTCTAATTAAGTGAAATGCTTTTGCTAATTCTGAATCTTCGTTTACTGTAATTGTGGGCCTAAATACTCCCAGTAGGATCCCTTTCGAGATGGTTTTAAATTCACCGTGATTGTGCACATGGGTGGCTGTAGGAATAACCTGTTTAATTCCTCAGCCATGTAGGCTTATTGCAAAAGTTGAGACATTTCCATATGTGTCCCTTCACGCTCTGGAGATAGTTCTTTGACACAACAAATGAACCATCTTCTTCCCCAATAAATACTAAACACTTGCATTTCAATCCCTCTGTCGCTATACATCTATGCAAAAATTACTGTGGGAGTTGACTACCTTTGCTCTGGTTGCATCCCTTTTATTGCCTGAGACTAAAAGAAAATGAGCTTCCTGACCTTTGTGAAGCTCTGCGTCTCCTGATGAGAAAGTGCGTTCGTGTGCAGGAGTTCCAGTCATTTCCCTTTTACACAACTACTGAGGTTCTGCTGTTTATGTCCCTGTAGCTAAAGACCCTTCATATTTTAAAAATTAGTTTACAATGAAGTCGTATGACCCATTTTGCAATTCTCCTCCAGCTTTGGAAAGTTCCTGGGTCTAGGAGTTGACCGACCACTCTCTAAGTGGGAGAATTTCTTAGTAGGACTGACGCAGCATCTGAGCTGGCCAAACTCAATCTGGTGCAAGAGAGGTTTCCTCTGTGGAGGTCACTGGTCACAAAGAGGGCAGAAATAGCCAAGGAGAAAAGTTCTGGGACAGATGTTTGTGGGTGACCCTCAAGGAATAGCATAGAGTCGGTGATTTCTGCGATCTGGGAGATTTTCTTGGAAAACCCCACCAGGGGTGACCTGTCAAAAGCCAGGAGGGCTTGTGGAGAAAGGGTGAGAGGGGAGAGAGAAGGGGGTGATGGCCCAGAGAAGCATGAAAAACAAAGACTCCATATACATGGACCCCCATTTAAGAGAAATCAAACATGAAGGTAAACAAATAGGATATATATGCAGAAAAATGCCTGAAAGGTTATAAACTAAAATAATAGTTACGATTGTCTCTTGCTGTCAAGTTTATAGGTGGTTTCTATTTCTTTCTTTGCTCCCGTTGTCTACATTTTCAACAACAAATGCATTCATTTGATCGTTTTCATAAGAAAAATTGTGAAGGTAATGTAAGATTCCAATATTTAAAACAGGGCAGTACTGGTAACAACAACAGCAAAAAACATAAATCAATAAAAAGAAAATAGACAATTCCAAATCTGGTCTCCTTTCATGTAGACATTGCACGTGTAATTAATTAGTAATGCAAATCAGTGGACAGCAAGGTTGTTCAATAGCTATTTCGGATCCAACTGGTTACTTTTGTGAAAAAAAAGTTAAATGTCTACCTCACATCATCCTCTCAAATAATGCCCTTGCAGATTGAAAGTTGAGTGTGAAAGATAATATTATACAGAGAAGAAGAAAATATGTGATGGGCTGGTAAGTAGGGAAAAGTTTTAAATGCACAATGCAGAAGAGAGTATAAAAGCAAATGAGAGAGGTCCCTGTGGCTGTAGTCAGTTTAAAATCCTTGTCACGCAATCATAAATAAGATGTAAAGGTACAAATTTTGGTCTCTATGACAGACAAAGTGTTACTATGTACATGTTTTTAAAAACTACTACAAATCATTAGAATAAAAATAAATAGCAAAATGAGTAAAAGACATTAAGAGGCAATCCAGATAAAACACAGTGTCTGTATATTACTCCTCCGTCCTTCCCCATCTTTGTCTTAGCGCTAGTTGTACAGCTAACCATGTTCTTTTCTCAATTCTGGGTTTCCTGTCGTCCTGCTGTCTCCTCTTAGATGGAGGTAGCTCACCCTTCAGCAGGTGCTAAAGAGGACGAGGGTGTGTAGGGGTCCCCAGTTGTGCACATTCAAGACTTTTTCTATATCCTCATAGCCAAACAGCATCTTGGCTATTTACAGAAGGCTTTTGCTCTTTTCCCTTAATTTTCCTGAAAATATTGCTATTTCTATTTTGCTTGCACATTGTTTTTGAGAAGCCTGGTGCCAATTTATTTCTCTTGCCCTTGGAGGGTGTTTGACCTTCCTGCTTTGAAACTCTAGGGAAAATTTTGTCTTCAAAATCTAATAGTTTTAACAGGATATATCTCCAAGAACATAATTCTGGGTCAGTTATGCCAGGTACCTGGTGGATCTGTTTGTCTTCTGTTTATTTCTGGAACGCTCTCCTCTATTAGAGCTGTACAGGTGAAACTTGCTCCATTGTTTGGTTTTGTTCTTCAATACCTTCTGTTCTCCATTTCAACTACTTTCTCTGACACTTTTTACTTTTAGGTCATTTTATTTTGTTTGTTTTTCAGCCTTTCTTCAATATCTCTTATTACATTTTTATTTGAATCTGTTCTTTCTTGTTACCTCCTAATTTAGTCTTCATTTCTGAGACCAAGTTACTAAATTTGTATGTTTCTTTTATTTCTTGAGTTCAATCAACAATTTTTCCTTTCTCCCCATTACTCATCTATTTTTGTTTTTAATGCTTGACATTTTAGTTTGGAGTAATTGTGTTATTTTTTTTTTTTCTCTTTTTGAAGGGAGGAAATTGGGAGAGGGAATTTTCATCCCCTGAAATGTTCTGATTTTCATTGTCTGTACTCATCTAGTAGCAGATTTGTAATATGTATGGATGGGGCAGATTACAATTGTTTCTACGTGTGCGTCTGCAGACAAGGCTTCTGTCCTTTGTGTCCAGGGTCCTATAGCTCAAGAGTCCTTCCCTGTGGGCAGCAGGGGTGGGAGAGCTGAGGGAAACTGGCATGTCAGTCGGTGCCCTGTGCACCCTGTGTCTTCATGGTCCCAGGAGTCTCCCCGCCCCTCCTGTCTCTTCCCCACCTCCTCACCCAGGGGGGCCATCCCCTCACTTTCTACCCTTCCCCTTCCCCGAGTGGAACCCTTTCCATCCTGCCATCTGTGGTCCTCAGTCCCTCTCCCTGGTGCTTGGAGCTTCTAGGACCCTCTCCGTGTCATTTTTTTCTCTAGATTATCCGGGTGGTTTCAGTTCAATCCGTGGGAAAGACTTTTTCTCACTTCTGGGCAGTTTCTCAGAACTACTCTGTGCCAAGCCTTTCCAGGGGAGCTCAAGGAGGAATCTTTCTAGACAGCATCCTACAGGTAATTTGAAGGATGGAATAGTCATTTTTCCTAGTGGTGCTGTGTGGGTCCATTTGTTTTTCCTCTGATTTGTACAGGTTTTTGACTGGCAGGGCCGGGGAACCACCATGACTTTGTATACTCTGATGTCCCCTGAAAATGAAAATCTCAATCTGTTACTTGAAGAGTTTTATTGACAGGTTTAATGTGACTGCCTTGGGGAGAGTAAAGTTTCTCCAAAGTGAAATTAAGAAAAACTAAGAAGGGCAATTCTTTAAGAAAGGTTCTATCATTTGGTGTTACAGTCATTAGTACATAAATTATGTAAACATTTTGATTATCTCAATATGATTAGTGATGTAATAGAAATGAAGGTAAGAAAAATAAATTTATGACAAGAATAAATACTAGTTTATTATATCTATAAGTTTAATAATAATTTATGAGTTACACATCTCTGTTTTATCATCTTACCAAAGATCTCCAGACACCAAGCAACCCAATGCAAATTAAATTCAGTCACCTTTTATACTGTGCCTACAATTAATTTCATAAGAATCATAACTTTACACTTGCATTGTTTTTGTAAAAGTGTATGAGGATAAAGAATATTTATTTGACAAAGCACTAGGTACATGTACAATTCTTAAATACGTAAGCATATAAAGACTTGTACCTTGCCCTGTACTCTGCAAATGTGATGGGGATCTGAGTCCACAGCAATCATACAATTTAGTGTCCAAACTAGATGTTTCTGGCCATGAAGTGAAATGTGATTAGCAATTACGCTGAGGTCCTGTAAACTGGGATTGTCACCGCCCTGACTGAATTATCAGGCTTATCTCCTATCAGGATGAGACCCTCCATCCCCAGGATGTTGGCACAAACCAACAAATGTCTCTGCTATTGCCCTTACCTGGATATCCCCGTTCATGCTTCTGGACTCGAGTCATCTGCTATTTCGTAAAGGAGATTTTCTAAATTCAGACCCCTGTTCTCTTCTTTTGTGGTATCCACTGTATTTTACAACTTAATATATTGAGTGTGGTTGGTAGTTGAAGGCCTGTCTTCTCTTCTAGTCTGTAAGTTCAGTGAGGGTGGACCTCTGTTTTTCTCATAACTGTCACCTCATTGCCTAGAACATGGTAACTACTCATTCAACATTTGTGGAATGAATGAATAAATGAATGATCAAATGAATGAGTTGACACCTCTTACCAGCTCTCGGAAGAGTGATCCTGGGGAAGTAATTTAATCTCGCTGAGATTCTGCGTCCTCATCTGCAGTAAGAAGGTAAAAAATAGTACAATCTTCATAAAGTTATTTTGGGATTAGGTGAAATAAGTCATTGAAAGTGATTCACTGTGCAAGCACACAGAGGTCAGGAACATGAAATATTATGGTAATTGATTATTCCGTTTTCAGCCCAGATTTCCTTTCTTCAAGGTGCATATTTCAAACCAAGTTTGAAATTTTGACTTAAGGTAGGAAGTGTACCAAGGACATCAGGCACACAACCCAGGGGACACAGGAGCCGATCCAACTTCATCAGACCCAGGGGCTCCGCCAGGACTTCACATGGTTTCCTGAGCTCTGACTCCCTGGAAACCGTCAAGTGCCCACTGCGCTATCAGGACGGGACCCCACCTCCACACCGAGCATCTCTGTGGTGGTCCCTGCTCTGGCTCCGGGTTCCCCTGCAGATCTCTGGAGCCTGGGAGAGAACTGTTCCTCTGCCCTGCCACCTGGAGCATCCTTGCTGGTGGAGCTGGTCCTGGGCTTTCTCCTGACCTCTCTGCCCATTGCAGGCCCCCAGGTTTCTGATGACGATGGGATATGACTCTCCTCCTGGAGAAGGTCTTGCCCATCTGGTTGACCTTAAAGCTGCCTGATGGTTCAATTCATCTCTGCTTTCTCTCTGGAAGTTTGCTGGGTTGTGCTCATCCTTCCCCAGGGGTCATGGGGCTCACTTTGCAGGGGAAACAGCTCCCTCCCTGCTTATTTTAAAGGCGTGTATCACCCTCCACTTTCCCTCCTTCTCTCAACGGGTCACTCAAAGTTGTGACATTTCAACCGTCAACCATGTGTCACTTCAAAACAGAAACAGTGTTTCATCTTCTAAAGTTTATGCTCCTTCTGTGTTCCTTAGAGAACTGCTTTGTAGCATTTCTGTTGCCCTTATTGTTACATAGTCATAAGGTTCCGTCTGCTTACAGGATAATTATATTACATTAATATGGTGTGAATCAATGAGAGCGGTAATTATGCTTTAACCTCTTCTGTTTTGAAATTTCCAGTTTGCTTGTTTCAAGAATAAAAGGAAATTGCCACATTTGAAACAACATTATTTCACTGCTAAACAAGAAAACAATTCAGGAAGCCCACCCAGGTGACAGGTTAAAACAGATTTCACTCCTCCCCTGCTTCTTTTGGAAAAAGACTTCATCTTTGTATCACTTTACCAGCCAGTACATAGACCAAAACTTGGGATATTATTTTAAAAGTGAAGAAAAAAAGGCATCTCTCCATCAGAAGATAACATTTTCTTCTGTTATTATAACAAAGGACTGAGACATTTTAAAGCGACTGGCACCCATCTTATCCTAGCTTCCAAATTCAAAGCTTTCCATCACTCTTTTGTGAACAGTTCCTTCCCTCTGATTTTATTAAGCAAACACAGGCTCTCTCTCAGGATGACCCCCAATGCTGTGTGTCTCGCCGTCTTTGAGTGTAGATGTGGGTGTAAAGCAGCTCAGAACCAATTTTGACTGATGTTTGGTACACATAGTAGGTGTTCAATGAACACTCGTGGGCCAGATCTAAAGTCATGTTTAGATTTTGACTAGAAATGTTTCCATTATTTTAGGTAAAAGCTACTAGTGTTAAAATATCTTGAGCTTGAGAATGTATTCTGAAATTTAACTCAATCTATTATGTGTTTGGATAAGTTTTAAACATATTTTAAAGATTTTTAAAATAACAGTAATGAAATATTATATGATTTGTTTGAAGAAGTTTGTTCCTTTCGAGAAACGGCATTCATTGATTTGACATTACCAGTAGTTTATGCATATAGAAAATCAAATCCACAGAATAATGTTTACCACGTAAATAACAAGCAATGTCCCACTTAAGTCACAGTAAAAAATGAAACTGCAGTCCAGTTTTCTACCTTTTCCCACAACATTTGTGTTTATTATAAAGGAAATTCTCATCAACATATAGGAAAAATATCACTTAAATCATAAGCCAGAGAATGCTTGCAGGCTGCGCTCAAAGCACACTTAGGAATGGTGCAACGCTGGTATCAGAGAACATAGTAAGTGGTGTTTCCCTGAGGAAAATCGTGGCTTCAGTGCTATTTAAGCACTTTCATCAATTTTTCTCAATGATAGGATGGAAAGCACGTTCATTAAGTGTACAAGGAAACCAAGTTGGGAGCAGCAGATAACACCATAGAGAATGGGGACCGATTTGATCATGACCGTGACATTCAACTAAAACGGTCAAAGTGGGGCTGAGTGTCTGCAGAGGGGAGTGAGGCTGGGCTAGCCCACTTAGGTGGATATCGGGGCAGAAGAAGTTGACAACTGTGGGCCCTCATCCTTCTCTTCTCACCCGGGGGCACTGCAAGCACACTGGGGCCCAGCCACCCCCCATACTATTGCAGCCAGGGGCGCAGGCGAGCCAGGTGACCTGCAGGTGACTCTTACCTGTATCTCTGTTTTGCAAACCACTGTTTTAGGAACTTGCACGATGGACTTGTATTTTGACAGAAAAGGGCCTAGACCACATGCGGAAAAGGACACAACAAAGTAGTTTGGGAATTTAATAAAGAAATCGATTACAGGAACCTAGAAATTATAAAATTCACACAGGACAGGCTGTCCAAACCAAATGGTAATCACTTATAAATTTCCGACCATCGTGTGCACAGCCTTAAAAAGTTGACATTTGTCTCAATATTTTGCTTTTGCCTCATCAGTTTTGCTTTATTACTGTCGTTGCCATTGTTACTATTTAACTATTTGGTCGGGGGAGGTGATGATTGTTTTGCCCTGTTTACATATCAGAGAGAGGCAGAGAGGCTTTCAAACTAATTTGCCTGTGTCACCAGGGGCAAAACTGTCCTTCATTGGGGACAGGACTGCTGTGCCTTTAGGCTGCCTAGCTATTCAAACTGTTCCTGCCACCCCTCCGAAGAGGTGATACACCAGGACTTAAGACGATGAAAGGGGTTCAGTAGAGAGCAGCAGAAATGATTAAATACTCAGAAAATAGCACCTATGAAGGAAGATGAAAGGGTCTGTGATTACTGAGCCCGGAGACGGTCAGCAGACCTAATAACCGTATTCAGGGTGCTGAAGGGTTACTATACAGAGGCTGGTGACCAGCTGCCCCCTCTCTACACTGAGGGTAGAGAAAGAGGAAATGGGCTTATACTTCAATGGGGAGGATTTAGATGAGATATAAAGGGCTTCCTTCCAGTGAGGGCCATTAACCAGGAGACCAGGCCCTGCTCCTCCCCGGAGAAGTGCCACTTGGGGGGTACGATGGCGGTGTGGCCCCAGGCAGGGACGCTGACCACAGAACCTTTAGACTCTGGAAGATGCTATAACATCGCATAAAACTGAGGCTACACTCCTGCGTGCAATATCTTCAGGGCTGTACTTCCATTTCCATTGGTTATTGTCTCAGTTCTTTGAAAGAGGCTGTGAAAGTGTGTCTGTGTAAAGGTCAAGTATTTCAAAGGACAGTTCCATGGAGAGGGTGCACTTGCTGGAAGTGACAAGAGGCAGCCAGGTGCTATGTATCCTAGCTCGATTTTCATAGATTATTGTAATCGTATCATCAAAAGGACTGAAAGCGGTTTAGAAGAAAAGAAAAATTGGAATCTAGCCTCGAGTTCTTTTCAATGGAAATCATCTTTGATGTTTTAAAAAGAATGTGGTCACTCGGTCAGTAGGTGTTTTTGTTTGTTTGTTGACTGGGAAAAAAGAGGGAAAGAAGGTAAAAAGGGAAGGGATTTTTTTCTTAAACATTTGAATTTCTACACTCGAAGCATTTCTAACCTGCAACTTTTATGTGGGTCTTGGATAATCTCCAGACACAAATATTTTGAGAATTCTTAATGGTTTTAGTGAAAACTTGCCTCTGGTAAATAAGAGAAAGAAAGGAAGACGGAAAGGAAGGAAGGAAGGAAGGAAGGAAGGAAGGAAGGAAGGAAGGAAGGAAAGAAGGAAGGAGGGAGGGAGGGAGGGAGGGAGGGAGAGAGGGAGGAAAATTGAATTACTGGAGCATCATCGATGGAATACTTACTTCCTGGGGTATATTTGTAGTGGGGAGGGGTTAGTGGGTATCAATTCCATTGATCTAACCAAAGTTTCTCATGCTTTCCCTCAGCACCTCCGTCAGTGATGATAATGTTTGTAATAAATTTATTTCAGCCACAGAATAAAAATATTTGTCTTGTTCCCCCAGTGGGATCTGCACAATATAGCAGAATGGGGCTAGTGAAATAGAAATCAAATCCTTTTCTTTTTCTTTTTCTTTTTTTTTTTAGGGAGGGAGGCAGACTCCAATTAAACACCATCACCCTCATCATACAGTTTCAAAATCTGAATTTCTTTTATCAGTTGCATTTAACCTGTCTCCTGCTTATCTCTTCAGAGTCATTCCTCACTGCATCTCTTTCCGAATGCAATCTTTCAGCCAAATCAAGATACTGAACGTTCCAGGGCTTCACCATGACTTCCATGCCCTCACGCTTTCTATCACTTCACTCTCTCCCTTTCTGGGAACCCTCTGATCTCACTGCACTGCTTGCCCCTTGCTTTTCTGGGTGGTGAACATTCCACTACAGGACTAAGCACAGGGTAATTGACTGTCCCCCATACTTTTGTGCTTCTCCCATGAGCTGTAATGCCCTCGGAGCACATCACAATTTCATTCCCATCACCTAAAACTATGCTTAGCACTCAGCACACTCTCAAATAATGGGTGGATGGTGTGGGGGGTGGATGGCTGCAGGATGGAGGGGCTGGGGGCTGGTGGGAGGGGCATGTCTGGAGGGTGGAGGGGCTGGTGGGTGGATGGTGCGGGTGGGTGAATGAACAGAGCTCTACTCTGTGGGCAGGACTCTGTCTGGGTCGGATATCACATCTTGAGCCTTGGTTTTATTAACACCCTGGGTTAAATCACTAATTGAATGACATCCCACTCTTTTACAGGAATAAAGGTCATTGCATTGCTGTTGCTCAACTCTCTTTGTTTTGGAAATTCATTCTGCTTATTTTAGGGAAAAATGTATTTTTCAATCAATTACCCCTTTCCATATGCCACCCCAGTTACGACGTCCAATGCTGACAACTTACCGTTGGGTCTTAAGTGACAACACATGCTGCTCCTTGTAGAGAAGTGATGCTTTGTTAGCTGACTGGCCACCGAGAACCAGGGCACACTCGCTGCTTCTCTCTGGTACTTAGATGTGGACACCTGACAGTAATTTTTAATTTTCATCAAGCTTGGGGATCAGGAATTTGGGAATGTCTCTTTTTTTTTTTCCATCATAAGTAGAAATCAAAGTGTTTTTACAAATCCTAAAGGAAAAGAGTACATACTTATATTATACTTTGTTCTTAAAAGCAGGCATAGAAAGGGACTAGTTTGTTCTCAAAATAGATTTTAGAAAGAAATCCACTTTACAAGTTTGACAAAAAGAATCAACACCATAGTCCTCCTTCAGGGTTTAAGGTCGATCCACTTCCTATAAATCCATCAAAGTGTGTTCCTTCTACCAAAATTGTATAAACAGTTCTTTCTCCATTTTTCCCCCCAAAGGTCTCTGTACTTCAGGACGGTGAGTCAATTATTCCTTTTAGTGGAGACGATTTCTAAATAAACACACCCCTCTAAAAGGGTAGAGGGTCACCAATGACTGTGGTTGGTGGTTTGGATGAGGAAAAGGGCTGGTTTGATGTTACTAGTAGCTGCCCGTGAAAATAATTGTAGTGACTAGCTTGACAGTGTTCTTTTCTTTAATTACGCCACCGTTTCAGTAGTAAAAATATGTTTAAGACATGCATCCAACTCCAGATAAAAACTGTAAGCCTGTGAAGAACTCCGCTATGCCTGCTTATACCCAAATAAAGGTACTATTTTCGGTTTTAAATTTACACCACCCATGATCTTCTGTCTGATCTTCAGAAACTATGATTAAATGTCATAAAATGTTCAATAGTTTTGATAAAAATATAATAACATGTGTAACTCTTCAAAGCATCTCACCAGAGGTGAAAACAACTATAAACAAGGCTCCTTGGGTTCTCGGGGTGGGACCCTGTTTCTGGTTCGCCCGCATCCCTCACCCCAGTACAGCAGCAGAATATTTGGAAGTAAGATAGTCGATGCTCTGGAAAATAGGCATTTGGGATTCTAGGTTATATGCATCGTTGAGGATATTTGGAATCTGGGTAACTGAAGGCAATTGTATAAGAGTTTCTGATGCTTTTTAAAACTGAAGGTACTCATTATTTGAGCCTAATGGCAGGGCAACTAATCTAACCTAACAATGTAAAATAAAGATTTCTACTCTGTCTCCGAAAAGAGCTCGCGCAAGAAGTGCCATGCCCTCCCCCCAGGCCACGCCTCTCCGGCTCCAGGGATGTCCCCTCCCGCCCTCCCCTTCTTGGTACCTGTTTCTGACAGATGCCTCCTTCTCTGGCTTCAGTGGATTCGTCCACCCCTGCGTCTGCCCTGCAGGCTCCCTCTCTGCTTTGCACAGCATTCAGAACAGAAGGTGGCCTTTCAGCCCCTCTCTGGCTACTGCCCATCCCCTCTCCTCCTCACTGGCATGAATCTCCTTGAACCTGTGGTCCACGCTGGCGGTTATCAAACTTCAGCTTGAGGATCCGCCTTCCTGAGAAGCCCCGCCCACCACGCTAGAGTGGGGACCGCAGGTGACGAGCCCATGGGCTCTGCCGGCCTCTTTCTGGGCTCCGTCCCCTCGCCTTCCACGCTCCGCCCAGATCGCGCGGTGCCAACCCGCCTCAAGATTCCCATGGAGCTGCTTTGGTCAGGCCGGCGATGACTTCCTGCCTTTGCGGATTCCCCGTGGGACTTGTTTCTGCCCTGAACTTCCCGGACTCTCGGTGTCTAGGAGCTCTGACCCTGCCTCCCGAGTTCAGCATCCTAGGATTCAGGGTTAGGGCCATGGGGAGCTACCCCTGCAGCCTCCTCCTGCGTCTGTAAGGAGGCCCCAGGCTGCAGCGCCCACTTCTTGCTGCTGTCGGCGTCCTGCAGGAAAGCCCCGAACCAGCCTGGACTTTCTCCCTTGCAGGTCAGGTCACAGGACGTCTGAGTCCCAGGGAGCAATGTAGCCGGACTCCACGTGCTAGTGGGTCAGCTGGCCTGCGCGTGCCTTGGAGGAGAGGGTTTCCGGAACCCCAAGCAGCCACCCCTTCTTGGGCCGGCCCCCCGGGGGAAGTGGTAAGACACTCTTTGGAGGGAAAAGTCCCTTCCTGGTGGGGTGTTTTGCAGTTTCAACGTATTTCTCTTCTCTTTTCTTTATATTGGATGAGGGACCTCACCGCTGTAGGATATTGAGATCAAATCATAGCATCGTCAGGTGCTGTGTGAAAGCTTAAAGCTACTCACAAACAACGCGTGCCATCCTGCTTCGAGAAGGACGCCGAGTACCTTTTGGGTTATACGAGGAATGCCAGGTTTTATGGGTCGGTGCCTGAAGAGCAGAGCACAGGGGACCTGGGACCACACAGCATGTGAGCTACAGCCATGGCTGAACATTTGACCAGTGTCCTCCTCCCTAGGGTAAGGAGCTCCCTGCCGTGGAGCCACTGAGGAAGGAGCGGCCTGCCTCCCACGATGGGGGACAAGAGACCAGGTAACGCACTTTCGGTCATCCTGGCCTCTGGGGGTTGGTTCCCAGCCAGGAGCTCGAGGGCGCAGGGTGACTCAGGGAAGCAAGAAGAGAGGCTGATCCTGCAGCAGGACCAGTGGCAACGGCCAAGGTCCAGGAGCAGGTGTCCCCTGATGGCTCCGGGGACACGGCCCCGTGTCCCCACCAAGCTGCTCCTGTGCTTCTCCTTGGGGTGGCTTCCTCGTGGTCCTGAGCCATTTTCCCAGCATTTCTGCGGAGCCCGCCGCCCAGCCACGCCCTCCCCAGGTCTCGTGGACTTGAGCGAGCCTGCGGGCCTCCCGTGCATCCTGCAGTGTTTCTCCCTGTGCTGCTTCTCGGCTCTGTCCAAGGCTCTGTTTTCCAGCTCTCCCATTAAGCCTTTTGTCGTGAATTGAAGATTTTATACCTACAGCAGATGGATGTATCCAGTTTGAGAATGAAAAAAGCTGGGTGGTGGTAGTGAGGTCCGGTGGAGTTCTTGATTATCTAAGTCAAAATCCCAAATAATCGTGATAACTAAAACAATGGGACCAAAGAAATGACATTAAGTGAAAGACTCCACATTCAGATGAAACAAAAGACCGGGAAAGACGGCCGGATGCTAAGTGTTTAACAACTGGTTCTGTAAAAATAAAAGCAAAAACCCAGTGTGTAGTGTTTGCCAGTTTCCTACTGCGGCCGATTTCAGGCTACCAAGGGAATGACCACTGGCTCGCAAAATTCTTGAAAATTTCACAGCTGGCTTTCGGGGCTGACCAGCGCCAGCCAGCTGCCCACCCATTATCCAGTGTGCTCCCCAAGGTCCCAAGAGCTCAGCACCTTTTAATTTGTCTTAATCCCCCCCATTGCAGCACCAGGAGGCCGGGGGTTGCAGTGCGAGGATGGGGGGCATCCACGGCTCAGCCAGCGGGATAGGGCTGCCTTCCCCGGGCTGGGGGTGGAGGGATTAAGTCCTCATCCCACTCAGCTTTGGCAAAAGGAAAATCCCATGGGAGGTATTGTTTTCCAGGGAAGACATTTTATTTAAAGAGGAGGAACATAAAATATACGGCGTTCAGAACGCCCGTGGATGCAGCTCAGAACAATGGGCAGTGGGAAGGAAAGGAGCCATTGGGGGGCGGGGGGGCAGGAGGGGCCGGCACAGAGCCCCCTTCACACCAGGGCTTCCAGCCCACAGTGGGCAGAGATGACGTTGGGAGCCGTCGTTCTACACATGTACGCGTGTGAAGCCAGGGTCAGAGGACCACGCTCGCTCAGCGGCTCTCAGGCCAAGCCCTTTGCCGACCACCGGCTGGTGAGGATGGACAGCTCCCCGGATCCCACCTCTCAGCCCCTCAGACCACACTCCCCACCTCCATCGGTGGGGCGAGGACGGGGAGGGTGTGACAGCCCCGGGGACCCTGCGATGCCGTTCTCACTGCAGAGCCCCCAAGAGGTGAGGCCTCTCTGTGACACGATCGTCTCTGTGACAGGCCCACCGCCGACCCCTACTGATGCTGAGGGGGGGCTTCCCTTTCGTCCCCCCAGGACTCCTCTTATTATCGCTGGCTTCTCCTCTGTCACGACCTTCTGTTCCTTGTCCACGTGTCCATTTCATCGTATCATTAGTAGCTTCTCTCTCGATCCCTGGGTAAAGCTCAATGATCACTTATATCCTGATGACTTGTGAACTCATATCCACAGCCCAGAACTCCCTCTCTCACCCCAGATCCATTTACACAACGTCTGTGGCCCAGCTATGCGTATTTCCCATACTCACCCCAGGACTCCAGAAACATTGACAGGCACTCAGCCCCGAGTCCTCCAGCCTCCATGGCTGTGCTGCTCTCTGTTAGGGGGTGGGCAGTTGTTCCCCTGTTTCCTAAGACCTGGGCATTTGGTTTGACTTAAAAGAAATTAATTACCTAATCTGCTCCTGGGTAATATGAACTTGAGGACTCTGGAACACGCTGACCCTAGAAATTACTTTGTGAGCACCGGCTGTGAGCTGCCCCAAGCAGGGCAGGCGGAATTGGGAAATGGGCGCAGTGGCTGCTTAGAAGCCGACCTTAGGATGGCCTGGCTGAGTCCATTAAGACACTGCGGAGAGCTTTGAAAATGCGGGGTTACCCTTCACCTGGAGTGTGAAAGGCTAAGCCATTCAGTTGGAAGAAGGCCACGGAATTCCATCGTTTTATAAAATACCATAGTAAAGGAATAGGCGGCCAAGTGTGGAGACCCTGTTGACGTCAGAGCAGGTGGGCTTGGACCGGGGGGCAGGTTAATTTGGTGACTGTTTATAAAGAAAGCATGGTTAGGTGGTTGTAACAAAGCAAGAGAAGAGCTTGAGGCCAAATAACATTAACTTCTGGAACCACTTTTTTCCCAGGAGTCAAGACAAAAAGACTTTTTAAAGTATTAAATCAATGTGTGTTGGGCCCTCGCAACAGAAGAAGGCAGCCCAGGTAGTGTCCTTCCTGCCCAGACCGTATGCGTGTTCTGTCCACAGCACTCGGTGAGCCCAGGGCACTGGTGAGGGAGACCCTGCTGCCATCAGGGGCTTCTCTTCCTTGCCGTGCCTGAGACTCCCTCCCCTTCCTAGCCACACCTGGACAGCTATATCCCCTACTGAGGCCCATCTGGATGGGTGTGAGGGGCACCCACAGCAGCACGACAAGAGCTGGGCTCAGGAAGCCTCTCAGTTCCTGCAAGGCTCCCTCCCTCCCTCAGAGCCGCAAGGTGTGCAAGGGCTCCAGCAAGGGGAACCTGACACGGCCGCTCAGCCTGGGAAGCCCCTTCATCCACAGGCTGAGGAATCCCTCCCCACTTAGGTGAGGAACTAGGTCACCCCAGGAAGCTCCATGTGCACCCCACCGCTACGTGTAACCAGCAGATTTTAGCAAAACCCCAGTAGGACCAGACAAAATAACATGGCAAAGGCTCTGAAAATTCAATTATCATTGGAACCTCAAATTTAGGCCTGCGGCTGGCTGCCGAGATGAAAGACCTAAGTGCAACTCAGAATCTCCTAATGTAACAGTGTTCAGGATACCACTGAAAATCACTCACCACGCAAAGAACCAGGGAAATCACAACGTGGATGAGAAGCACTCAGCGGCCCCCGACACGGAGACGATCAGATGTCAGAATACCTGGCAAGGATTTTAAAGGAGCCGCTACAAAAATAATTCAACAACCAATTGCAAATCATCTTGAAACAGATGGAAACATGTCAGCGATGAAATGTAAGTTTTTGAAAAATAATGGAATGGAAATTACAAAGCTAAAAAATACAATCACTGAAAGTAAAAAACTCACCGGAAGGGCTCGGTAGTAGAGTGGAGATGACAGAAGACAGAATCAGTGAACTTGAGGGCAGATTGATAGGATTCACCCAATCTGAACAACAGAGAGAAAATGGAATTAAAAAACCAAATTGAGGGCTTCCCTGGTGGCACAGTGGTTGAGAGTCCGCCTGCCGATGCAGGGGATACGGGTTCGTGCCCCGGTCCGGGAAGATCCCACATGTCGCGGAGCGGCTGGGCCCGTGAGCCATGGCCGCTGAGCCTGCGCGTCCGGAGCCTGTGCTCCGCAACGGGAGAGGCCCCAACAGTGAGAGGCCCGCGTACCGCAAAAAAAAAAAAAAAACCAAATTGAACAGAGCCCGAGGGACCTGTGCTACAACAAGGAAAGAGACAACAGTCACCCCAGGTGTCCACGAAGGAGAGGACAGAGTGAAGCTAACAGAGTAGTTGAAGAAATAATGATGAAAAAATCTCCGATCTGGCAAAAGATATAATAAACCTCTAGATTCAACAAACTGAATGAACCCCAAAGGGGATAAACTCAAAACTAAGAGCCTACCCAAACTAAGATGCATCGTAATTAAACTTCTTAAAATTAACAAGGAAAAATAACTAAAAAATACTCTGAGAGCAACCAGAGAAGAACAACATTATCTAGAGAAGAGCAGATTTCTCCTCTGACGCCACAGAGGCCAGAGGAACTGGGGCCATCTTCCAAGGGCTGAAAGGAAGGGACAGTATCTGGCAAAAAGATCCTTCAGGAATTGAGGGGAAGTAAAGACACCTTCAGAAGAGGAAACAAAGGGAATTTGTTGCTAGCAGACCCATGCTTAAAGGAGTTCTAAAAACAGAGGAAATGACAAAAAGCCTGGGAGCACTGGGATGGAAGGACGGAGAAGAGGAAACATGAATATGAGTAAATCAATGGCCTTTCAACTCGTGAATTTCTAAATCATACGTGATGATTGCCACAGCATCACGGCACTTTCTGGCTCTCAGCACACTACCCAAGGAGTAGGAAGAGTGAGGCAGCCTACCTGGGTAAGGTGAGCACCTTCCCCGGCAGTGATACAGCAGGCATGCTGCCATACCCACGGCCACCACTAGGGGAATGGAGCAAAGCAATGCAACTGAAGACACCACGAATAAATACAACTGGAATCCTTAATAATATAAAAGCAACACACAGGAGATCAAAAGAGAAACAGAGGAACAAGAAACAGAGGCAGAAACAGAAAGAAGGTGGCAGATTTAAGGCTTAAGAAATCAATAATCACTGTAGGGTCTTCCCTGGTGGTGCAGTGGTTGAGAGTCCGCCTGCCGATGCAGGGGACGCGGGTTCGTGCCCAGGTCCGGGAGGATCCCACATGCCACAGAGCGGCTGGGCCCGTGAGCCGTGGCCGCTAAGCCTGCGCGTCCGGAGCCTGTGCTCCGCAATGGGAGAGGCCCCCGCAGTGAGAGGCCCGCGTACCGCAAAAAAAAAAAAAAAAAATCACTGTAAATGTAAACAGTGTAAATAATACCATTCAAAATTAAAAGGCAGTGATGGTCAGAGTAAGTTAAAAATCAAATTAAAAAAAAAAAGGGGGGGGATATGCTGTCCAAAGAAACTCACATAAAATTCAATGACAAAGCTGATACGAAAGTAAAATGATGGAAGCAGATATACCATGCAAACAGGCACACTCACACACACAGACACATACACACAAGACGTGGCTATATTAATGAAAACATAAAACAAAATTTAGAGCAAAGAAAATGAAACATGGAGGAAGATCACACACGGTTACAAAGATTAGTTCAACAGAGAGACGTTATGATCCTAAATGTGTATGCACATAAAAAAATCCCAGGGAACCTCCAAAAATCTCCTATAAGTAATAAGTGATTTCAGCAATGTGGCAGGAGACAAGATCAACACACAAAAATCAATCCCATTTAAAGAAAATGAAAGCTTAGGTATAAAACAAGTACAGGATCCAGACGCTGAAAATGATCGAATGCTAATGAAATAAATCAAAGATCTAAATAAATGGAAAGACACACCAGGTTTATGGACCAGAAGACTCAACATAGAAGAAGGTCCAACTGCCCTGTAGGTTCAGTGCAAGTCCTACCAAAATCCCAGCAAGGTGTTTTTCAGACATAAACAGACTTATGCTAAAATTTCTATGGAAAAGCACAGTTGCACAATAGCTAAGACAATATTGAAAAGTAAGAATAGAGTTTGAGGGGGCTTCCCTGGTGGTGCAGTGGTTAAGAGTCCGCCTGCCGATGCAGGGGACACGGGTTTGTGCCCCGGTCCGGGAAGATCCCACATGCCGCGGAGCGGCTGGGCCCGTGAGCCATGGTCGCTGGGCCTGTGTGCTCCGCAACGGGAGAGGCCACAGCAGTGAGAAGCCCGCATACCACAAAAAAAAAAAAAAAAAAAAAGAAAAAAAGAAAAAAACAAAGAATACAGTTTGAGGGATCATTCTACCTGATACTGAGGCTTGCAATACATCATCAGTAATGAACACTGTATGATATTTGCACAGCGATTGATTCATCGTTCAATGGAACAGAAATGAGAACCCAGAATGGAGCCATAAAATATGTTGCACTGAGTTTTGACAAAGATGCAAAGTAAGTCACTTCAGGAAGTACAGCTCTGTCAATAAATGGGGCTGGAATGGACATTCATGATCAAAAACACAAAGCATGAAAACAATAACAAACCCATGAAGCCAAAAGCAAACAAAGACGAACAAAGAAATATTCACCTGAACCTACGCCTCATACCTTATATAAAAATAAACGCAAAGTGGGTCATGGGCTTAAATGTAAAACACAAAAATAGAAAACTGTTAGAAAAGACAATGAGGAAAAATATCAGGGTCTGGGACTAACTATTTGACTAGGCATCAAAAGCATAATTCATACAAAAAAAATTTGATAAACTAGACTCATCAAAATTAAAAGCTTTGCTCTGTTAAACTCCTTGTTAGGAGGATGAAAAGACAAACAATAGCCAGGCAGAAAATATTTGCAAGAATGTAAGAATATTTTCATATCTGAAAAAGAACTGTTTTCTCATCTACACACACAAACACACACACACACACACACACACACACACACACACACATATATAAAACTCTTGGAGCTCAACAGTGAGAAACAAACAGTCCAATCAAAAAATGGACTCAAGACATGAACAACCATTTCACCAAAGAGGACACACAAATGTCAATGAGCACATGAAAGACACTCAATGTCAATATCCATTAGGGAAACGCAAATTAAAGCTACAGGAGGTATCACCACGCACCTATCAGAATGACTAAAATGAAAAGGATTGATCACACCAAATTTTGTTGAGGATATGCTGGTACAGGAGAAAATAAATGTTCGTCACACACATACATTGCAGGTAAGAAGGCAAAAAACAGGCAATTTCTTTAGAAGCTAAACATGCAAGTACCACACGACCTAGCATTTTTTGTTTGTTTGTTTGTTTGTTTTTTGCGGTACATGGGCCTCTCACTGTTGTGGCCTCTCCCGCTGCGGAGCACAGCCTCCGGACGCGCAGGCCCAGCGGCCATGGCTCACGGGCCCAGCAGCTCTACGGCACGCGGGATCCTCCCGGACCGGGGCACGAACCTGCGTCCCCTGCATCAGCAGGCGGACTCTCAACCACTGCACCACCAGGGAAGCCCACGACCCAGCATTTTTACCATTTTTCCCAGAGAAAGGAAAACATGTTTATACAATACTCTGAACAAAGAAGTTCATAGCAGCTTTGTGAGAGCCCCAAAGTCAGAACAACCTAGATGTCCTTCAGTAACTGGGTGATTAAAGTAACTGTGGTGTGCCTACATGTTCACAGCTTACCCAGGATTACAGAGGGACCATTGGTGCACAAAACCACATAGGTGGGTCTCCAGGGAATTTTGCTGCATGACAGAAGTCAGATCCAAAAGCCTGCATCTTTACAATTCCTGGAGCACCATCTTTTACAATTCCTGGAGCACCATCTTTGACAAAGGTATAGAGAGGAGGACAGCGTAGTGGGGTCCAGAGGTGACAGAGGGCTTGGGGGTGAGGGGAGGCCAGAGGCTGGGCTAGGTTGTACACAGGCCACATGAAGGACCCACGGGTGTGGAATGTTCTGTGTCTGGGTGAATGCGCCTGCACATGAGCTAAACACACACGACATACATACGTGCACAGGTGCACGTAAAACCGGGGAAGTCCGAATACAACCAGTGTCTGGTATCAACGCCAGTTATTTCCTGGACACGATACTGTTCTATAGTGTTGCAGGATGTTACTCTTCAGGGGAAATGGATAAATAGCATACGGAATATCTCAATGTTACTTTTTACAATTGCATGTGGATCTATGACCATCTCAGTAGAAAGAGTTTAATTTAAACATGGGCAATGTGATAGTGACATCACACTGAACCTACAAATAGGCCCTTCATTTTATCAGCCTGTTTTATATGTAAATAGTTATTTGCTTCATGGATCTAAAGAAAAGCTTGCACATATGAGTAAAATGTGGATTTAAAGTACTTAATAGTAAAGACCAGTGTAAGCAACAGAATATATCATACTTTAGATATTATTTTAATTAACTCCATTAAAATGACGACTTTGAAATTCCAGTCATAAGTCTTTGTTCAAAAGCACTAGGGAGGAGTTTGAAGAAGTCTAATGCATAAAAAAACCTCTAATTCCCTTTATTTAAAGATAATCTATGTATAATTTACTTACCTATATATCATTAGATATTCTGATATACATATATATTCAGCATTCTTTTGTTCTGACATGCCAACACACTGTTTTCAAAAGTACAACATGAAAATATTCTATCTATAGCATAAGTGATTTCAGTGTTTATTTTTATGCACTCCAAGTGTTCTATGTTGTTTGTACCTTTAATGCAAAGAGTGTTATTCTTTTATTTTATTTTTCTTTTTATTTTTTATTTTTTTTTATTATTGCGGTACGTGGGCCTCTCACTGTTGTGGCCTCTCCCGCAGCAGAGCACAGGCTCCGGACGCGCAGGCTCAGCGGCCATGGCTCACGGGTGCAGCCGCTCCGCGGCATGTGGGACCTTCCCGGACCGGAGCACGAACCCGTGTCCCCTGCATCGGCAGGCGGACTCTCAACCACTGCGCCACCAGGGAAGCCCGAGTGTTATTATTTTAAAAAGCAAAGACAGCTCTGAAGGCCGCAACACGTTCAGTGCCCCCAGGCAGGTGGAACAGTGAGGACCACGGCGGGGAGGCCTCCACGCAGACCCCGAAAGCCGCCGGGAACTCCAGGTCCATGTCAGGCGTTTACTCGTGCTCAGAGCTCTGGGCGCATCCCTGCGCTGAATCCTCACTGGTTTTTCTCATCCTTCAGCTCAGCTCCTGCGAGAGGCCCACTCCACCCCAGCAGTCCCCAGCTCTGCACTTTGCTCTGTGAGGGACCCTGAGGGCTGGACGTGCTCCTGTCCTTGTGTCCTTCTGCCAGCCCGCCTCCTTGCCCATCACCCTTGCC
>CM070913.1:5352179-5369679 GCA_036417435.1 Inia geoffrensis
TGTGATAAAAAGATTTACCCTCTCAACACCTTTTTTTTTTTTTTTTTTTTGCTGTACGCGGGCCTCTCACTGCTGTGGCCTCTCCCGTTGCGCAGCACAGGCTCCGGACATGCAGGCTCAGCGGCCACGGCTCACGGGCCCAGCCACTCCGCAGCATGTGGGATCTTCCCGGACTGGGGCACGAACCCGCATCCCCTGCATCGGCAGGCGGACGCTCAACCACTGCGCCACCAGGGAAGCCCTCAACACCTTTTTTAAGTGAGCGTGCGCCATCCTAACTGCAGGTGCAGTGTTGCACACGGGGGAGCTCCGGAGCTTACTCATCCTGCACAGCTGGAACCTTCCGCCCACTGGGCAGCAAGGCCCCCTCCCGCAGGCCCTGGAAGCCAGCATTCTACTCTCTGCTTCTGTGGGTTTGACTATTTCCGATCATGTTTGTCCTCCTGCGACTGGCTTATTCCACTCAG
This sequence comes from Inia geoffrensis, assembly GCA_036417435.1. Lineage (NCBI taxonomy): Eukaryota > Metazoa > Chordata > Mammalia > Artiodactyla > Iniidae > Inia > Inia geoffrensis. The sequence continues at coordinate 5,352,647 of CM070913.1, forward strand.
CACTATGTTCCCCAGGGCCAGCCATGATGTCACATATGGCAGTGTTTCCTTCCTTTCTAAGGCTCCACTAGACGTATTACAGCACCTTTTCTTTGTCTGTTTATCTGTCTACGGACACTTAGGTCGTTCTATGTCTTGGCCATTGTGAATAGTGCTGCAGTGAACTTGGGCATGCAGGTCTCTCTTTGCGATCCCTATTTCTATTCTTTTGGTTAAAATCCCTGAAGTGGGATTTCTGAGCCATATGATGGTTTTATTTTTATTATTTCTGGGGAACCTCCATGCTGTTTTCCGCATCCACGGCGCCATATTGCATTCACACCAACAGTGTGTAGGTTTCCATTACTATGACAACAACGCTGGCCTACTTTCTCTCCCCCCATTCCTTCTTATCCTCTCTCATTACATTTTTTTATCTCACTGCTTTTTTCTCCCATTCTCACCCCAAAAAAGGAAAGGGGAGCTTTTCTGATAATTTATATACCTATTAGGCTCAGTGGAATTTCTTCATAATTGGGCTTTAAATTCACTTTTTTAAAAATATAATTGGTTATTAAACTCACTTATTTTTTTCCCCAACACACTTAGTGGGAAATAACCTAGTGCAAATCTTTTCTACAGTTGGGGCCTCTTCCAGGTAGAGCTGTCCAGGGAGTCCAGGGCACCATCTAGAAGGAAAGCCTTCCGGCTGCTCCCGAGAGGACTGTCCCTGGGTTAAGTTCTGGATTTTGTTGCATCCTCAGACACACAGACTTTTAGTGGCAGTTCTGACAGTGACAACATCTCATGTCACCTAACAATGAAGACAACTTTGGTCCGTGGACAGCACTGTTTTCTCCTACCTTAAATATGATTCTATTTTAACGCACTACGAAATTTCAGTTAACAAACTCCTGTCTCCTTAAAGTACCGGCCCACCACGCTTCAGGCCAAACTTAAATAAAATTCAATAATTTTAACTTGGAGGAATTGTGCTGGGGAAGCAATATATGTTTTTAATTATTACCCTAAATTAGCCCAAGTCCAATACCATCCTTGGCATACTGCACAGGGAATACTTATCAAGAGACGTGTGTAAAGCTCTTCTAGTCAATAAATGGGTAGGGAGGTTTAATATGCCTCATTAGAAAGCCCATATTTAAGGAAGTAAATATATAATTCCTACTTATCAATTTTACTTTGGACAATTAATAGACTATCTACATGAAGCAATCTATCACAAATTCCAGATAAACATGACTGCTATTTTAGAAACCTTTCAACTGCTCTCCTATGATTTTTATTTCTTTTATAACCACATTATGAAATGTATAAAGATGACACAACTAATTTCTGTTACGTGGGGTCTACTTTCCAGATGAATGTTAACATCCCTTGTGTTTCATTCCAGGCATAAATTAATACACGTCAATAACTCATTTCTAGCATTTCAAAGGTGTTCAAAATATAAAACAACAATTCTATACGTATCAAAAGTGACTGGGACGAAGAGGTGGCAGCTGCCTTTTGTCACCCAGAGATTTTATGGCTTTCAGTAATCAATCACAAAACTTCCCTATTCCTAAATACTTTAAGATAAGCGTGTTGGAAATCAAATCAATTCAGACGTCTACATGCAGGCCGCAATCTTTCTAACCAGGGACACACATGTTGTCTTTGTCAAATCACCTGGGCATCAACCAGCTGAGAATATATTATCCGGTAGAAACCATGGATGTCCTCTCTTGGGTTCTTTGACGACACCAAAGGAATGTCCACGATGACTGCAGCTCCGGTGAGACAAGGGGAATTGCCGGTACTACCTGAGTGGATTCAGACATTGTTACTCCGGTTTCAAAATTAAGTTCCCAACAACATAAGCACGAGGCCTGACAGTGATTATGTGCTAAGTAGCTCACGCTGGGCTTGGAGAACCACATGGGTTGTCCAGCCAGGTCTGGCTTCAGACACTCCTGCCTCTCGTGAGCTGCGTGAGCCTGAGCTTGACCCCTGGGTTTTGGGGTCCTTCCTCCCTGCGAAAGGCAGATCCTCTTCCGGTGCAGTGAGCAGGTGTGGCCAGCTAGAACTGCGCTGGGCCCCCGGCAAGGGCACAAACAGTACCAGCTACTGTCTAAGCTCAATATTGTATAAATGTGTTTATTCTCTGGAAAGCTGGAATGACTTGTATCAATTTCTTAAAGCCCCATTTGGAAAAAAAGTGTCCAACACACAGACATAATTAATCCTATATGCAGAATTTTTATGTTTCATTGTGTCCCTGAGGGTCTGAGGCCTTTGCTCATAGAGATATGGGTCTCCATCCCATCACCTGTTTTCTATCAGTCCTGTACTATCCTTTTTTATTTCTTTTTACGTTTCTAACAGGGATAACCCAAAGCAAAGCAAAGAAAAAAAAAAAAAAAGAGTCAATTTGATGCACAGAAATTAAGCTCTGGTGAAAGTATTCCTAATTGCATTTTATATAATCAAGCTTTTCATGAAGAGGCACCTGAATGGGGGCAGGGAGGGCCATGTGGTTGTTCCGAAGAGTTACCAAGTGCTCGCCTAATAAATATCTGAGCCATCGCGGTAACTGAGACCCAGTGAGCAAGCCGCCCCTGGCATTAGCATAGCTTAAAAAAAAAACAACACGGAAAAGAAAGAAAAGAAAACCCTCCGTGGTTATTCTGCTCCTGGCTTATAACTCAGTATAACTTAGAGTAATGCAGGTTCCAGCAACTTTGCTGTTTTCTTCAATTAGTTAATGAAAGTACAGTTTTGATGGATGGCAGCCAGGAGAATTCATTTGTAATGAGCAGTGGTTCAGGGGATCACTCAAACACTGACACCTTTCTTGTGGAAAGCTCCTTTCCAGGGTACTTAATTGTAACATATTGCTGCTATTATTTTAAAGTAATAACTCATTATAGAATAGGATTTCTATACAAGCCCTAATAATTCTGTTATGTCTACCATGATTTTTCAACATTAGCTAATGAACTGCCCCATCATTTATCAGTAAATCGCATCTAATGTTGCACAGTAAATCTTGTGTCAGAATTCTTTATGCCAGCTTCCTAGATCAGGAACAATTAATATCATCAGAATTGGTGATTTGGGAACCTACATCCTCATCTGGCCTTGCAATGAAATCATTTGACAAGTTGATACAACAGTCCGATTTTTCATTCACTTTATCGGCTGCTGGCTTACAATGACATCCATAAGAGGTTTAGAACTTCACCAAGGAGTCGAGATATACTTTAGGGACGAACCTACCAGTCCAATTCCTCTGCAGCCTTCCGCAAAATTCCCCAAAACTTCCATTTTGGGTGATCACCAGTGACCCAATAAAAAATGAGCTACCCTTTTTCTTGATTCACATCTAGCATTTCCCTGAGCTCTGTGACAGGGTTATAGCAAAGTTTTCTCAAATATTTCCCTTCTTTCAGTCGGAGGGAGGTAAAACCTAATGACTGTGCAATTCTATGCTCTTTGCAAAGATACAGATTTCAGGTCCTCTTTGACACGGACATGGGTATCACGTGAGTGTGTGCGTGTACATGCACCGTTCACATCTCTGCCCCGCTTTCGCAGTGCAGACACATATTGCTTTCAACATTTGATTGGTTCATCGTCTCGGAAATGGGTTGCAAAATTGCCGTCTCTGGCATCTCCCCAAATATCTTAGAAGTATTATACTTCTCTTTGTAAAGAGTTTTCTTGACATGGTTAAACTCACTGCTAAATGGACTCTGTTTCCACGTAAAAGCATTGCAGACACATTTCCAGGGATCTGACCAGGACCACCTCAATGTCCTCAGGGTCCAGAGGTGCAGAGCGGTGTCTGCTTGCTTGGCTTTCCTCTCTCTGCTCCTGTATGGATTTGTGGAAATCTCCCGGAGACCCAGGTGGGGCCTCCTTAACCAGCCTGGCGCCCGGAGCAGCGGGTGTCTGGGGCAGTGTCGTTGCCATGGAACCGCAGGGAGATGCAGGCTGGAGGTGAATACAGGCTCAAGGAGGACTCCTCACTGTGCCTTTCACACTTCCAGCTGCAAGGCGGGTCTCACACTTAGAGTTCCCTTAGGACCCTCCACGGATGCTCATGACACCCACTCAGGTCAGTTTGTGCTTAGAGAAGCAATACCCTCGTCAGTCATGCTGAGACATTGGTGTCTTGGGAATCAGTTCAGCCCAACAGTAATTGGTATTAGATTCAAATAAGGTGCCAAATGGAAAAAGGTGAATTAAACTCCCAGAGAAAGCACAGATAATCAGCCAACATTCCAAAATTGTTTTTTCATCCAATCCAGATTTGTGAATTAAAACGGGATGGGCAGCAGGAACATGGGAGGCCAATCTCAGCTCTCACGGAGGCGACCATGTTTGGAAGGTTGGGTCAGCACTGTGCCCAGAGGACGAGGACCGTGGACAATGGCCAGTCATCTTCAGCGCGGGAGGGGACGACTCCTTCGACCTGCGTGCGGAACAGAGACGCGGACACTGCGAGGGAAGCAGCACCACTGCGCTGACAGCAGAGATGCCGCCACCAAGAGTAAATCCATCTCCTTTTTCCTTCCACAACCTTCCAGGCTGGTCAGGGCAGGCAGGGGTTCAGAGGGGAGGCCTGAGCTGTTCTGAAAGAATCTGAGATGTGGCCTTTAAGTAAATCTACCTTCAAATGGAATTCAGCTGATTTCCTGATGTTTAAAGCATGGAGACATAATCAGCACAGCCGTCTTAGAAATGTCTCCTTAGCTGGAGTAAAGGACAGGGCACAGCAAGGCCCCGGCCACCTAGCCCGCAGGCGGGATGAGATGGAGCCCCTGGGGCTCTCGGCCCATATGCAGGTAAATCCAGGCCCTCAGAGGCAAGATTTGTCTCTGCAGCCCCTAAAACTCCTACTAGCTTCTAAAAGTGTGAGCTCTCCTTCCCTACCCTGTATTCCCTTGCACTCATTTTTAATATTCATAGACACTGGCTCAAAGCTCTTAGCAGCAGAGAAAATGCATAAGACATATATAAGAAATGGAAAAGGGCTTCCCTGGTGGCGCAGTGGTTGAGAGCCCACCTGCCGATGCAGGGGACACGGGTTCGTGCCCCGGTCCGGGAGGATCCCACATGCCGTGGAGCGGCTGGGCCCGTGAGCCATGGCCACTGAGCCTGTGCGTCCGGAGCCTGTGCTCCGCAACGGGAGAGGCCACAATAGTGAGAGGCCTGCAACCGTAAAAAAAAAAAAAAAAAAAAAGGAAATGGAAAATACATAGTCAAATATATCATTTTCCTTCCCCCTTTTAAGGAACATTTTTACTTACATATTTCAGTTTTTATCACATATATTCCTCTCAGTCATTCCAAATCCTTTTGTGGGAAAAGGCAGAAAATATGTAATTTTATTTTAACCACTTTTCCCCTCCCTCTATGCTCCCTTTCCCTTGCCCTCTAGAATATATCTAATAGGTAAAGTTTGATTTCCTGTGTGATAATTGCATTTAGACCAAGACGAGATTAAAAACCAATGGGTTCCACCTTAACTGTCAATATTACATTACAAGTACATAAAATGGAAATCCTTCCCGATCATTGGAGAGACTAGACTATAAAGATATTTTTGCTAATTGTCTTATATATTAAGCTCTATGCATCCTTTCATAAGCCTCAGGTTATTAGCAGGAAAAAGAAGACATATTAATTCATCCCTATAGTAAGATATTTAAACTCTAACACGCCTCCTGTAAATCAAATTTTGACGCGTGGAAACAAATTTTGGAGAGAAAGAAAATAGAAGAAAGGCCAAGTTTCATGCCCTCAGTGATACAGGTTCTCAGTCATTTAAAAGATTCAGACATATTTTCTAACATGGAGCCATCCTGAAACCTTTGAGATGTTGCTTCACAGATGAGGTGCTTTTAAGCAGAAACAACAACAAAACTTTGTGTTCTCTGACTCCTTTCTGAAGCTGACCTTCCTGCCCTTCTGCCTCTGAGCACTGCCTCAGTCTCGCAGAAGATTAATATTTCAGAACTTGTCATGGGCAGTTCCGTCGACTCCACCGCTGCCCACATCTGACAAGCTATTTATCATGTCACTAAGTGCCAGCATTAAATTATCCCCGCTGTTATGACAGCAACATTATTCATCAGGGTTGCAGCCTCAATACAAGGCTGCTTACAGCTGCTTCTGTCTTCGTTTTTGTCTTTTCAGCGGAGTATTGATCTCTGCAGTTGGTGTGGAAGAGAAAAGAAAGACGGAGGGAGGGAAGGGGGGGGGAAGGAGGGAAGGAAGGAAGGAAGGAAGCAGACAATGGAAATGACGGGTCTCATCAAATACGACGACTCTGCTGTGTTGATGTTCCTCCAAATTTGGAAACTTTTATTTTTACAAAATAAGCAGTCTTTGTTGCACCTTCCTTCTTCGTGGGAACCATACAAAGGGCTGAGATGTAGAGACACTGAAATGGACACTGGTGAAAATGCTCACTGTGGCACTGCCTCCTATAGATCCAAAAGAAAGTTCCCTGCATTTATTTCCTTTCTCTTCTCCTCCCCAACAGTCAAGTGCCAACTGGAGGACCGTTTGCTTGTCGTGTCTGTGTGATTGGATAGTCAGGAACAGTTATTTTACTCGATAGAATTTTACTCAATTTTGTGAGGCTCTGGAGCAATTGGAATTTCAGGGTGAATATTTTTCCCTAGAAACTGCATGAGTTGAAAATGCTGGAAGAAAATAAAATTGTCAGCATTTGTTCTGATTGTTTAAAAGATTGCAGGGTGCCATGATCTTTTTTAAAAGCTAAATCACGGTGACTCGGTGACCTGCCTCTTTCTTTCTGTCTTGTTTGTTAGCATGTAAGTGATGTCACACCCAGGAAACCAAACCTCACATCCAACCTGCTAGTTATGGATAGATGAGATGATTTATAGGAGAGACGGTCAGGGTAGGGGGTCCTCCTGTTCAAGGTGACACCAGCCTGTCTAGCAGCCAGCAGTGATGGACCTGGAACCATTTCACCCAACATACAGGCGTGTGGAACACACCAGCTTTGTCTCAACTCAGCTCAGCAGGATAAGCCAGATGGGAGCTGGTTAAAGTCCCCTCTTCCAACCTCCAAAGACATCAGGGCTAAATTGTTAACATCTGAATCACTCAGAGTCTAAATGCATTTCTTGTTTATTGTACTAACGTTACAATTTCACTTCCAGAATCACCTCCGTGGAAGTTAACCTTCAGCTTGCTTGAAAAGCATCGAAATGCTTTTGGGGGCAGCTCGTCACTGTTCTCTTCATAAATACTTCAGATAAGTGAATTTAGCCGTTTTGCTGAGAGCAGAAAACTTAGGATGGTCTTACGTTTGCTTTAGGACCCTAAAAACAAACAATAGGGTTTGCAATTAATTCCCGATTTCGGACCCATCCTGGTGAACTGTTGCAGGACAGTGGTGGCATCCACCTCTGTTCTTGAACAAACAGAAAGGGAATTCAGAGCAGTGGCCTTGGCCAAGCAGGAAGGAGCGAGGAGATGGTGAGAACCGTTCCGTTCGCCCAAGGGCACGATGTCACGACCCAGGACCCTCCTCCCCATGCATGGCGTCATTCATGACTTCATCCACAAGCCTATCGTCTCTACAGGTATCCGAACTTCCCCACTCTGTTCCAAGTCCTCCCCAGGGGTCTCCCAGCCCCACCCCCAGTCCAAATCACGAGCTCCTTTTGCCTGAAGCACTGACACAGACGGTGCAGCTCCTCGGTTTCCACGCGGACAGCCGGAGGGGTCTCCGAATGTGCCCCAGGCATCATGTCACACCCCACGGAGATTCCAGCCACCCTGCGTCTTGCTGTGTTAAAATCCTGGTTTCTGCCTGTGAGGGAGGGAGCTCCCATGCCCCCCATCCCTCCCAGGCCAGGGCCGGCAGGAGACGCCAGTCTGCAGGGAGAAATGTCCCTGCCCTTGGGCTAGAGAAGGCAGCTGGGGGCTACGTGGTGCCCCAGTAAGACTCCAGGACACACACCCCCACCAGCACTGGGACCCAGCTGATCCCGGCACTAAATTTAAGGGGGCACCAAAAGTCCCTGGGAATCGACCCTCAAAAACCTTCAGTAATCAAGGCAAACAATACTTTAATGCAATATTTTTAAAAATTGAATCAGCAAACAATGTAGGTCACCCACTTGTTCTTATAGTCTCATTGGCCCCAGGGCCAGGGCTGGCATGGGGCAGAGAGGAGGTTCATGCAAATACAGGGTGGAATCTAACCTTTCTTTAAAAATGTGATGGTTTCTTTCATCACGGATTTTTTTTTTGCATTAATTTTTCTTGCATTTTCTGAAAATGTTGCCTAAATCATTATTATTTGTTTGTTTGTTTGCGGTACGCAGGCCTCTCACTGTTGTGGCCTCTCCCGTTGCGGAGCACAGGCTCCGGACGCGCAGGCTCAGCGGCCATGGCTCACAGGCCCAGCCGCTCCGCGGCATGTGGGATCCTCCCGGAGCGGGGCACGAACCCGTGTCCCCTGCATCGGCAGGCGGACTCTCAACCACTGCGCCACCAGGGAAGCCCAGAATGCTGCAATCTTTTATTAAGTATTTCAGGCAGTCATCTCACTATTACCACATATGCCCAAAAAACAGGGCCAAATAGCATGAGTGGATTAAAAAAAAAAATCATACAATAGAAGCAGATGCACAAGTCACCCAACTATCAGTTATGATTATATATTCAAGACAAAAGTGAAAAGCGACTTCCCTGACAGTCCAGTGGTTAATCCACGCTTCCACTGCAGGGGGCACATGTTCAATCCCTGGTCGGCGAACTAAGATCCTGCAGCCCACACAGGGCGCACCCTAACCCCCCAAAACAAGGATAAAAATGAAAAGTTAGAGAATTTTACCAGAGGAATTAAATCAATCCAAGTTGAAAACTAAAAAACACAAAAACTGAGCTGAAGACTTCCACACGTGTGGCTCAGAGCAGATCAGGGATAGCAAAGGAGAACAAATTCAAACCATTTAATTAAAACAATGAAAATTAAGTAAATCTCAGTTCAAGTGCATAGGGAGTGTCGAGATGGAAGCACACAGAGAAAGGATGGACATACAGGGAAAACCCAACAACCACCGTAGGGAGATTTAATAAGCACGTCGCTGAGGCCCCAGAAAAGGAGGCGAGAGGAGAGAGGTGGAAGAAATATTTGAAAAATCAGTGGCTGATAATGTCACCAACGTGGCAAGCGGTTCTATGGACCTCAAGCAGAAGAAACCAAAATGAACCTCACATAGGACTACCACATAAACTGCCTTGGGGCATATTGATACGATAGAAAACCAAACCTCAGTGTAGAGGACCACTGCCCTGTGGATGCGAATGCATCTCTCGACCATAAAATAGCACAAAAGAAGGAGAGGTGAGGAAGAGTGCCTGCCGTCCGCCTTTCAGCGGTAAGCGCACGGCTAATAAAGTAATAATGCCCATTCCTCTGACCCCAGGACCTCTTTGTTATGACTCGGCATTTAGCTCAGATTCAAAAAGGAAAAACAAAAGTGCAAAGTCAAATTGTTCATGGTTTGTTTTCTTCTCAACCAGTTTGAATTCAGTTAGCTGAATACAACTAGTTTGAATCTGAAGGATGTGGGGAAAGGGAAGAAATACGGCTGAATATAATGAAGACATTCACGATTCCAACTCTAGAAAGTGTCAATTTTCTTAATGATTTAGGAGAAAAGAGGGGAAAAAGGAGGGGAGGATGGAGAAAGTTTACTTTCTTTAATGCAAACATATCCTTCTATTTCAATATCCACACACATGTATCTGTATACACATACACACATATGTATATATTTGTATTTGTATACCTAACCTTGGCATTTCTACTTGGCCAGTAGCTGAAAGGCATTTAACTACTATCCCCGGATCTCCAATGGACCCCAGGCCCCGACAAGCACTACATTTCTACAATTTCATAGGCAAGTGAGCAATGCTGGGGCTTGTATTTTGAAAGATGTTGTGGGAAAGGCATGCGAATGTTGTTCTTGCCTATGATGTTCGAAACCCTGGGAAGTCCCTTCGTTAACTCTCGGGGTTCATCTAAATCCCCGCCTGTAACGCTCTACTGTTCTCAGCTCCAGCCCTTGCTGAAGAGGAAACAAAAACACACAAGGCGTTCTCCCCGCACTAGTCCCCCACTTTTTGAAAACTGGATTTGTGATTCAACAAAGGAAAATCTAATTTTAACTTATGCACTAAAATTACCTAAGAGTTTATAGGTCTGAAAAACAAAGATTGAATCACATATCTCTTAGCTGTGCTTTCTTTCTTCCTTATTCTGAGACTTCCAGTGGAGCTTTGCTTCCTGGTAAGGCTTACAAAATCTAAAACTCAGTAGTTGTGGTGCATGGGCTTAGTTGCTCCACAGAATATGGGATCTTCCGGGACAGGGGCTCGAGCCCATGTCCCCTGAATTGGCAGGCGGATTCTTAACCACTGCGCCACCAGGGAAGTCCTCAAATATCTTTTTAATTTTTATTTCATATTCGAGCATAGTTGATTTAAAATATTGTGTTAGTTTCAGGTGTACAGCAAAGTGATTCAGTTATACATATACATGTATCTATTCTTTTTCAAGTTATTTTCCCATTTAGGTTATTACAGAATGTTGAGCAGTGTTCCCTGTGCTGTACAGTAGGTCCTTGTTGGTTATCTATTTTTATATATAGTAGTGTGTACATTTATTATTAAAATTTTTGTTGAAAGATTCTTAATGAATTGATTAAATAAAAGTAAATGTACATTAATAATTTTCTATAGAAAATAAAGACAAAGCTTTATAAATTCAATTGAAACCAAAGCTTCCACTAGATACTTACCGGGTGAGCACTTCGGTCTTGTCTGTAACCACATCAAAACAGTTTGTCCAGGATTCGATTCCGGGCAAGCTGATTCTGCATCCAGTCCAGAGCCATCCAATTCCTTATTTTCTTAATGTGAGTATTTTTAGGGAAAACTTCTAAAAAGTCGAAGGAGATGTTTGCTATAATTTGTACCATAGCATTGAGTTCCGAAGTCAATAGTGTGTGCTCTTCCAAAACTAAAGGAAATATGCACGTGTCACATACAGAAACACAGACACACAACATATGCACGTATGTTGTGAATATATTTTACTCTATGTGTGATAAAACAAATATTAACCCAAAGTATTTGTTGATAACTCATTGACATTATAAAAATTGCTTTCCTACCATATGCTTTTTTAAATATCAGGAAAAAATTGGTTTTTCTGACTCAATTTCCAAATTCTAAACTTTTACAAAAACTTTGAATTATGAATTTAGTTTTGAAATAGTTCTTTTCTGTGTGCCCAGTGAAATCACTACTGGCTCTGTATTTATGAGCTTTTCCAAAAGTGCACTGCTGAACCACCTGTGTTATCACGATATTTAAATAAGAATGTTTTCCTTTGGAAGACCATCTCTAAGCTCAGTAAAAAGCTGTGCTTGGCTGAGTTAGTACTTGATCTAAGTGATGCATACAAGTCCTGACTTATTTTGGTGTCATGAGAAATATTCTAGAGAGTAAGACCGTGCACTGAATGGATAGTGACACAATGTCAAATTACCGGATTTGAAGGTCATCAGTCAGAAACAGAACACGTGTAGAATTTCTTCAACCGGATTATGTAAAAAGTAATGTGGACAAGGAAATTAAAAGAACATAGAAAGTGACGAAGATGATATTAAAGACACCCAGAGGACAAAGGGCTGTGTTTACAATTTATTCAAAGTTTCATACAACATAAATTAAATACAATACAAGCTACTTTTTAATTATTAAAATGAACTTCTCCCCCCTAGATTTAAACTGTTAATAAAAAGAGAAAAGATAATTGTCCTCCCACTGAACTGTCCAGTGTTCTGTCCCTTGAAATGGGGCTGGTTTCTTGAGACTCTCTTGTGATTACTTTCAAGGCTGTTGTGAGTTTATGAGTGCTTTTAGCTCCTAATACAACTTCAAATGTCAGGCTTTATATTACTGAAGGACAATTAGGCAAACCATGTAATTGTGTTGTCACTTATTAATTTCAAGCTCCAATGTCATAAATTATATGTTTTAATTAATACTGTGTCAGTGGCAATCTGTAACTTTGAATGCATACGGAGGTTAACAAGAATACATAATTAAGAGAAAACAGTGAATAGGGGCACGGCTGAACAGTTTATAAAATTAGGCAAGAAACGGACTGCTTTGTCAGCATGTAAGCACCGTGATTAAAAAAAAGAAAAAAAAAAAAGATGGGGGGATTAATAAACTAGAGCAGAGAAATAGAAACAATAGAATAAGATAATAAAAATGAATTCATACAAAAATGAATGAATGAATGAATGAACAATACAATGAAACATTCTAAACCAAAAATACTCAAGAAATTCGGTGCATTTGTTGCTGTGGTGTGAGTGTGTGTGTTCCCTCTAAATCCACATGTTGAAGCGTAACCCTCCATATGATAGTGTTAGGAGGTAATTAGGTGGTGAGGGTGGAGCCCTCATGTGTAGGATTAGTGCCCTTATAAAAGAGACCCATAGAGCTTGTCAATTCCACCCTGTGGGGACAAGGTGAGAAGGTAATGGCCATGCCGACACCTTGACCTTGGACTTCCAGCCTCTGGGACTGTGAGAAATAAATGTCTGCTGTTTATAAGCCACCCAGGCTGTGGAATTTTGTTACAACAGCCTGAATGGACCAAGACTTTTATCAACAGATGTTTCCAGTTAATTGAGTTGGTTAAAACCCTTCTTAAGTTTCAATTCTCAGCGCTAGAGATCTCTCTAAAATGTATGACTTCACTCCCCTGTCTTAGTAAACACAGCACAGGGAAAACCACTCAGCCTTGTTTCAGGGACTTTATTCTAACTAACATTTCTCATCATCTGGGGTCATGCCTGCCTACATTCTCTTCTATTCTGTGATATTGATCTAAAGATACCACAGACAAGATATCTTCAACATAAAGAACTAGTGTTGCTGTTAGGATTTACTACGTTTTACCCCATAAAATTAGAATGTGGGCTTGCTTTATTGAAGTTTCTGTTTAGGAATGAATTGAGGATTCACAGGAGGTCAAAGTTGAGAGGAACAACAAAAGCTGCTCAGTCGTTCATTTTACAGACCTCTCATGCTGTCACCCTCCTCGGGTTGAAGAAACTGGCCCTGGACATTTCTATCAACTGTTGTGGAAACAACTCCAACCAAAAATTATTTTCCAGTTTTCTTCCCATTATGGTGAGTCTACTGTCATCGCAAAGCGAGTTGTAAGGGCTCATGAAATGACCCTGTGCATGAATAGGAGTTAACGAAAATTTCTATGACACAATGGGCTAAAAATTAATACAATTTCTTTGATTTTTCTACTCAAGCTTCATTGTGAAAGGATGAGGATGCACCATCTTCTAACTTAGTGACCTCGGAAAGTCGTTTTATCTCTTGGGGCTTCAATATTCTCTCCTGTCAAACGAGAAAATCAGAATGCCTCACAGGAGAGCAGAGAGGGCTCATGAGCAGAAACGATGGAAAAGTATATCAAGAACAGTCGAGTGCAAGCACAGGTGAGATTTTGTTACGAGTTACACAGGCTACTGTATAACACCACCTATACGTGGAATCTGAAGTAGATGAACTCAGAAACAAAGATTTGACTGGTGGTCGCCGGGAGCCAGGGGTTGGGGGGTAATAAGAATACATTGGGCAAAGGCTACAGGCTTCCAGTCATAAAAGGAGTAAGTTCCAGGAATCAATGGACAGCATGGTGACAATAGTAAACGATATTGGGTTATATTCTTGAAAGCTGCTAAAAGAGTACATCTTAAATGTTCTCAACATGCACACTGCTAACTGTATGAGGTGAAGGAGTTGTTAACTAATGCTATTATGGTAATCATTTCACAGTATACATCAAACCATCCCGTTGTACATCTTAAGCCCAAGCAATGATACCTGTCAATTATGTCTCAATAAAGCCAGAAAAACAAACAAAACAAGAGCAAACCTTGCTGAGATGCCACCTTTCTTCTTCCGCTTACAGATCTCAATCTTGTTCCGTACAGAATGGCAGGTACAATAAATATTTGCCATAAACAAGTAAAATAAATTGTTAGGCATTTTGTAGAAAATGCATTTTCCTGGAAGCACCCTGAGAGTTTCTGATTCACAATGTGAATGAACGCGAAATGCTTTGATACAGTCAAGCAGGGGCCATCGATCTGTAATGACCAGGAATACAGGGCACTGAGCCAGGTCCCTTCTGTGCAGCCTTATTCTAGTCCATCACTCTGGCAAACTCCCGGATGGCTTTGTACAGTCATTGCAGCAGTAGTGTAATTGGTGGAGTCCTTCTATAAAGTACTTTCTTATAAATAGCTATCATTTTCTGAATAATTTCTAAGCATGGGGACTGTGTGATTAGTTACATGCATCATCTCATTTAATTTTCACAAGCTTAAGAGTTTAGTACTAATATTATCCTGCTCATGTGGGTGAGGAGATTGGGGTTTCGATTGGTTAAGTACCTCATTCGGTATCGCACAGCAAGTAAATGGAGATGCCGAGTCTGTCTAAATCAAAGCCCCTGTTCTCCATCACTGTGCAGTCAAACTGCTAGTAGCCTGAATTGTAATTCTCTGACACCTGGGATTGTTTCCTAAAGAAATAATCCAATAAAATGAAGAGTTTTAAGTGGAAAAGAACTTCTTTGGTTCTTTGAAATAATCTGAACATTCAAAGGTTGGAAAACAGTTAAATCAATTCTATTCAATCAAATAATATGTAGAGATTAAAAACCTTTACGAAGATGATAGAGCCACTGTTAAATGGAGAATAATTCAAATAACATTGAATAATGCTATTTTGGGGAATATGTAATAAGTCCATATGGGCAAAAACTAGAAAGAAAGATGAGAAGATGAACATTGTTGTTTTTCTCTAGTATTAAAATTCTCAACAGACTTTACTTCCTCCACTTTTTCTTCCTTCTTCGCATTAACAGTTTGTGCCCCTTCTGTATTCAGACACTGGTCCATCCTCCCAAGGAGCTCACGGACCAGCAAGAGAGAGAAATTCGATGAAAAGTTACCACATGTTGAGAAAAGTGTTACAAAAAAACACAGAAGATGTGTGTGTCAGAGACCACAAGATCCTAAGAGATCACAGAACAGAGGGGGTCTGCTGGGTCGAAGGAACACGGGGTCCCAGGCATTCACTAGATGAACAGGAGCAGAGGCGTGAGCTGATGGAAAATGTGTCCGACATAAAAAGGAAGAGAGTCTGTTGAGTTCCTGAAAGGGTTAGTGTTTTAGTGTATCTGGAAGAGGAACTCATCTGCTGTCTATCTATGTTCATCTATCTATCTATCTGTGTATCTATCTGTCTATTATTATTATTATTTATCTATCTATTATCATCTATCATCTATCTAGCTAGCTATCATATGTCTATCTATCTATTATCATCTATCTATCGTTCTCTTTATCTTACGCTCACACAATCTACAAGCACATCTACACGTGTGCTGCTAGTTTCTTAGAATTCATTTTATTAGGCAAGAAGTTTGGTAATTTGCCAACTTTTTATTGATTTAGGAAACAAAGTTTCTCATAGATAACCTATGGAGGTGATCCACGTACTCTTAGAATTGGAAGGATTCACAAACTCCTGATTTGGGAATCTGTAGGGATAGATAGAAAGATAGATGATAGATTTCTAGCTCTATAATTCTACCTATACCTATATCTATATCTCCACCTCTATCATCTCTCCTTCTCTTTCTCTCTCTCTCTACCTATCATCTGTCTACCTATTAGCAGATGGAAAGTTAACTGACATCTATGTATCTATATATCTACATCTATATCTTCATCTCTTTGGAGAGAAAGAGAGGGAAAGATGGAGCTAGATGACACACATATGTCTACATAGATAGAGAGATGGGTAAATATCTATATCCATATATCTCACATCAAGCAAGGTTTCAAGATCTGTTAAGGCTGAAGTTGAGAAATGAACAAAAGAAGATGAAATCATGTCGAATTTTATTTGAGTCCTGGGTATATAGTATGAGAATGGAAATATGACTAGTTTGAGCAGGGCCAAATTTCAACATCTTTAGTGTACTTAATTTCCTACAGCAACTGATATTGCCAAATATTTGTAAAAGTTGGCCAAAAATCCCTGCACTTCAGTTTCCTAACTTCACCATGAAAAATAATGGGATAATATTAAAAACAAAAGAAGATAATCTGGTACATAACCTGGTTGTTTAACAATATATTTATTTCTAACTTTGCTTTCTTTGGGGGTCTCACCTGACCAGATCTCTAGCTTGTATGTTGCAGCCTGCGCGTGAGAATTTCTCCGCCCCGGGAACACGAGTCTCTTGGAATGGCGGCCAAGCCTAGTACTAACCCCTAGATTCTGCGCTTTACCTCTGTCTGGCTCTACCAGCATATGCCCCAGCATGTTTCCAGGAGGGAAGAGTCCTAGCAAGTACTCGTCATCTGAATTTTCCAGTGTGTATACCCGGCACGAAAGCACAGGCTCTCTCCTTACCTCTATTGTAAAGACGCCCCGAATTCTTTCTACTTCCAGCCTTTTTGTTTCTTGTTTCTGCTTCATTTTTAAATTTTTTTTTATTTATTTACTTTTGGCTGAGTTGGATCTTTGTTGCTGCGCGCCGGCTTTCTCTAGCTGCAGCGAGCAGGGGCTACTCTTCGTTGCCGTGCGCAGGCTTATTGCGGTGGCTTCTCTTGTTGTGGAGCACGGGCTGTAGGCACATGGGCTCAGTAGTTGTGGCACGTGGGCTCTAGAGCACAGGCTCAGTAGTTGTGGCGCACAGGCTTAGTTGCTCCGCAGCATGTGGGATCTTCCCGGACCAGGGTTCGAACCTGAGTCCCCTACATTGGCAGGGGATTCTCAACCACTGAGCCACCAGGGAAGTCCTCAGCTTTGCTTTTGTTGTATGGCAGTGGCTACCATATCTCGATCTTTGTCTTGGGTAATTTCTTGAGGGATCA